>WURS02427521.1:0-73724 GCA_011762765.2 Rhinocypha anisoptera | reverse complement strand
AAGATAAGCCTTATATCGCTAATTGAATGAGCGGGACACATACGTCCCGATAGCGCCTTCGGGAGCGAAAGGGTTAAGCTACCCAAAAGCATTTTCAGCCGGAACTTTTTAAGTTCTATGATTAATCAAATTGTGATTTAAAACTTTAAACAATCAATTCAACGGTTTGCAAATGGTTACAATGTGAGTAACATTGGTTGTTTTTCCTGGCACAGCCAAACCCTGTCGGTACCACGTGAAACATATGAGCAAGGAAGGTTTGATCGGTGGCTACGTGCCACAGTGCACCGAGCAGGGTCACTACCAAAAAGTGCAGTGTCACGCCTCCACCAACTTCTGCTGGTGTTCCGACAAGAACGGTAACGAAATTGCTGGCACTCGCATTCGAGGTCGTCCTCTCTGTGGTGAGTCCCTAACTCTTAGGGGTGGCATGGTCAAAGCAAGAGAGTGATTGTAATACTAGAACTTAGAGATCGAATAGAATGGTTTAAAGATATATGGAGATGTTTGAATAGGTGTCAATGGTGTGATCAAGTATTAAATTAAATTACTTCAAAACTACAACAGTAACTAATTCGTTTAATTACTAATTTTGAATTATCATCGAAATTGCCACTTTATTTCACAATTTGTATTTTTAAGTGTATAGATTTTAATTTTTTCAAAAATAAAATTATTACTCAATTATATTTTTTAAAGTCTACAGACTCTATATAGATCGAATAAAGTAAATAATAATAATAGGCTGTTTGACTTTTATATCCAAATATTGGGTTATATTTTCCATAAGTCTCGTACGTCATGGAAAAAAAGAATTTACATTCAGATTATTTTTAGATACAGTTTTATACAGTTTTACAGTAGATACAGTAAAACAAAGTGCAAGACAGAAATAGTTCTAAGCTCGAATGGTCAAAGCATTCACAAAGGCAGGTTCACCTGCTGTTATATTTAGTACAGCGACTGTTGCATACATTCGAGTTGAATGGCATGTGAGTATGAAATACTGTACCATCTTTTAAATGATAGATTTTTTTACTTCATAACAAATCAAACATTAAAAATTAATATAACACTTAATATAATTATAATTATTATAAAAAATAATTGTAGTGTAAATTATTTGGGTTCATAGCGTATTAGACTTAACAATATCTAGCTGTAGCTATATCTAGTTTAACAAAAATATTTGAAATACTTGAGAACTGTTTTTTTATTGTTTTAGGTCTTTTTAAAAACAAATATACCATTTATATAATTTCTTTTGATTTCTAGATTCAGAAAATTTATTAAGTTATAAAAAATGCTTATCAATGTCTCTTTGACCTCTGCCTCACCATTGCATTGTCCAATTCCAGACAAAACATATCCTCTCAACAGGAATCGATTCTATCAAAATAAATACATCAACAATGGAGACACAAAGAAAGCTGCTACTGTGCGACCTAACAAATTGAATGACAAGGTTGACCCGTACTCTGACTTGATCATTGACATGGAAGATGGCGACGTTGATGATGGTGATAACTTTCACTTTGACAACGGCTCAGGATCCGATTCATTCTAATCATCTCCATTCCTTTTTCTTTGTGGACCAGAGCAATTGTATTTCTATATATATATAATGTTACAAAGTCCTTAAATCGTGTTCCCTTAATCCTGTTATGAGTTTCTACACATTATCATGCTCTATCTCTTTCACTCTCTATTTCTTTCTTCACTAGCAAATATTTTTGTACTGTCATTTTGTAAAAAAACTCATTTCGATGCACTTATATCATTGTCAGTTTACATTGCATCAAAAAGCTAACACACAATAATAAAGAATTAATTCCAATATCAAATCACAATTTATTGATCAATTAAAACTTTATTTTAAATTTGGGCTAAGGCATCTTGTTCTTATATAATTTAGCATTTTTAGTACTTATGATTAGATTGTCAACTGATAACCATCAAAAGACAACAAAATCTCTTTTAAATGTCTTCCAAGCATTTCTTTATTTTTCTTATCTTTGTCTTAGTTGTATTATTTTCATTTTAAGTTTGGTTTTATAGTTTGTCTTTACATACAAACTTGTTTATATAATTTAATATTTTATAAACATAAACATTTCAAAACAAGATGCCTCACTTGCGCAAATTCAAACAAGTCTATAGTTGACACCTTTAAATTATTCTTTTTCCCCCCTCTATACACACTCGATTCACATGCAATTCGATCTTTGAATCATCTCTAGGCACAATTTCAAGAAAATTTTAAAATAAATTTTATATCATAAAAATTGTATTAATGAATTTTTTTATTTACAAAATATTACTTGTTTAATTTGATTCGAAACAAATTATTTTGACGGACATTTGTAGAGTTTGTTGATTGATTCGGCGTCCAATTTGGTAAGACCAGGTTTCTCATAGACCTAAGATTCAGGTGAGTGAATGTCTAAACGTGTTAACACATACAATTCAACCTACCTCAATCATGTAGTATCCGGACAGTTTGGGTTCCATTGTGATGCTGTGACTATCTTTGCTAAAAGCACGTGGTCCGTACAGCATCACTGAGTTGTAGTCAAATGCAGTAAAAATGCGTTCGTTTCGTGGATCCATTAACTTGAATTCATCCTTGTGCTCTTCTTGGATGTTCTCCCAGTAAATCCTCAAGTAGCTAATAATTTTTTAAAAATATAAATAATAAATAATAACAATTTTTCCACAAAAAGTCATTGAAACTATACCTATCCCGGTCATGTCGGTTGTGCTCGTGGTAATAGCCTGTTAAAGTAATAGTTGACTTAGTAAAAAGTAAAACACTGGACTCGAGTAGACTGACCAATGGTATGCATCAACTCATGCACTACTGTGCCCATGTAGTAGCAACCTGAACCTAGGGAGATGATTCCTTGGGGAAAGTCTGGGTCACGGCCGATTGAAGCGTAACAACTTTTTAATAAAAAACCTGATTTAACTTCTGAATGATTCACAAGTTTGAAACTTACCCATTGCCTTTGACGATGGTAATATAATAAAAATCGGCATCAGTCTTTGCTCGAAATTTGATGCAAGTGTGTTTGCTAATGTGATCCATAGCTTTCTGGATCAGTTGACGTTGTGTACTGTCGAATGCTGGATCGATTGCATAAGGGATAACGCCATTGGGCCAAATGTAGCTGTCACTGCCTACCGCATTGCGATCCTAACATGTTCAGGTGAGATCAATTAAAAACAAAAATTAAGTATAAAGTGCCAAAAAATTTAAATTAGCTGCGCGACCAATATGACAAAAATCTCATGTGCTACTGCTAATGTTGTCTTTATAAAGCTTTTGTAATGCAAAATTTGCATAAGACAGTCTCTATTTCTCCTCCGCCAATAACCTAACATCTACAAAGGGTACAATATTTTTCCTATACATGCCCCTAATAACTTAATACCCCCCAATACTACGAGTTCATTCAGACTTAAGGATTAGTTTACAAATTAGAAAATCTTGCTTTCAAACTTCGGATTAGATTCAGACACCAAAATTTTGTACATCTTTGTCTCTAACACCAATTACCGCTCTGAGTTACACTTACTTTTCCCACTGCCACGGTACCCAATTTGATTTGAGGTTTCTTCTTGCGCACCAAAATGTCTCCTTCAAGCATCTTGGGATTGATCATTGCCCGAATAGCGTTCCAATCAATCTTGTTTGGGCTGCTCGTTGATTTACCAAGTGATGCTGCCAACAAATATAAGAAAACAATGCTTATGCACCAATCAACGAGTACCTGATTGAGTAGGAAACTGGCCAATGCAAAGCATTGCCATCAATAAAACGAAGATGAATCTGAGTGTTGCCATTCTGCCGACTACGTGGTGCAAGACAAGCCACATGGGCACTGCACTTATATGTAACGTATATTGCTAGTTCATCCCAGGTATCCAACGTGATTATCACAAGTATTTTTAAACTATTATTCTAAACAATGATATTATATAAATTATAAGTAAATGCAATAACGGTACATGGGATGCAAGACTTGTATATTGCACTATTTAAAATATCTTCATTTGCACCAATTAATCTCAACCAAAGAATGCATAAAGGCTTTGGTCAGATGATCCACAGCAAGGATTACATAGAAAAATTGCTACCATTGGAGAGCGATAACCACTATCTCGTGTTAGTCAATGTTAACACTGTTGATATCTCTATTAAGTGACATTGACTATTACTTTAGTCTAATTATAATTATAATCAAAAGGATGATGACTACAGATATTCTTAATGGTGGGACCACCTTTTGTAGGCGGACTTTATGTATACATCTATCTTTGGGTTATATATAAAGTCATTGCTTTTTCAACAAAAAATTTTAATTTTAGAAAATTTTAAAAATAGAGATAACTTTTAACAACTATTATAAATTTTTATTAATTTGCATGCTTTGAAAGAGTGTCTTCCTAAAATGCAGAGTTTTTTTCAGAAAAATCCGAATTTTTCAATATTTTTCCATGAAAAGTTAGGTTAAGCTAAGTTTTAATAAAATTTTTTGTAATAAAAAAACATTTATAGTCTAATATTTGTGAATTATACGTTCAAAATTCGATTAAATATGAGCAAATATGCCTTAAGTTTTTATTAAAAATTAAATTTATTTTATCACACACCAAAATATCTATTTAATATAGAATTAAACAAAATTTTAAAGTTATAGTATCTCAAAGCTGTACTTGACTTTAAGTAGGCGTGACTCTTAAACAAGAATTATCCCAGATATGTGAGCATTCACAAACTAATATGGATACTAAGATACATAAGTGTTATGAATTTTTACAAAAAATAATGAAGCGTTTTGGATTTTTTTAAGTGACCCATAAAGAATACATTGGAGTCAATTTTTAAATGAGTCTTATTTTGTAACCTGAAAAATCTCACAGGTGTTAGTATTTTCTTTAAAAAATTTGGAACAAGGATACATTAGTGTGCCAAGTTTTATTTGAATCAGATTAGTAATTTTTAGATGAATAGTTGGACTCATTGAAATCATAAGAGAAATAGAAACCAGTCGCTTCGAGACCGAGTCTCTTTAAAGAAACATCATAGAAACCGCGTTTATCTAAGACCTTTGAACATCTTATGGCGTGGGATTACTTAATCCAACGATAATTCTAAGGTACTATTGCATTGTATAATGCACAAATCAAATCAAATCTGTTATTATCATTTATACTTTGGTCGAAAGCCAACAGATCAAAGCTTGATTGATAGATTGGGCTATCCAAAGCGACAAGTTCAACAGATGCAATTGACGTCAAATTCATTGCAGTCACGTGCACTTGACTCCGGGAGAATTTTCGCGCACTTGTTAACACCTGATAGCACTACTAATCAAATAAACCTAAGTTAGAGATCAAGGTGTACCTAGAGGCGAATTGTATATAAATTAAGATGTTCCATTCAAAAGAAACGATGGTAAAAGACGGAGGAAAGAAAATAATGGCAAGTCAAATGCTACTGCTTCTTATTGCTGCTTTGGCAGTCAACTCGGTGGCTTCAAAGAGCTGCGACCAGCTTTTACCCGGCTTGCAGCGAATGTCGCGTGGAATTGACATTACCAGTCTGGACCTCTTTCCCACCGACATTTCCTTGGTCAATGGCTTCCGACAGCCACTTTTTGACTTCACTTGCGACTCCGGAGCTAAGTGGCGTCATCCCACCGTGCCCAACTTCGAGTTCCCAGTTCCAGATCAAATTTCAGCTGTCAACACTGTGCCTGGCGGTGAAATGAACCACAAGATCAGCTATCATGAACAAATCAACGAGTACAAAAAGTCGCTCGGTGTACAAGTTGGTCTCGATGTCAACACTTTGGCTTATGGAGATTACTCGCTTAGTGTGGGCTACCAAAAAGCTCAACAAGAAATCATGATTCACAATCGAACTGTTGTCGAGGTGAGTTCTTACAAATTGCTTCCAATTTGTCAACTAATCACTCTCCTTTCTTCAGGTTGCTGCTTATGCGTCAGCAATTCAAATGGATTTCAAGCCGTACTACGAGTTGAAGGCAAGCAAAAACTTCGAGGATTACGTCAGCAAACAGTTGCCCGAGAAGTATGAGCAGGGTCCCGAAAAGTATCAAGAGTTTTTGAACACCTTCGGAACACATTACTTTGAAAGTGGCATGTTTGGTGGCTATATGCTGCAGCGCACTGTCCTCAACAACGACTACCTCTACCGTTCAAGTGACCAAGAAATCAGTGCCAACATTGAAGCGGCCTACCTACAGATGATCAAGTTCAAAGTGGCACCAGACCACAAAACACACAAGACTTCGGAAACTTTTGATCGCAACAGCTTGACCAGTTACTACTACTACGGAGGCCAAACTAACTTGGCTGGAGAGATGACAGAGAAAAAGTTCTCTGAATGGTGGGACTCAGTTCCTAAAGATCCGTGGTTGTTTGGCGGGCGAATCAAGCCAATCCAGAATCTGATTGCTAACGATAAAGTTAAGAGCGAGATGACAAGAGCAATCGGTGTCAAGATGGCTCGAGCTTATCTGCAAGAGGCTAAAACTACTTTGGGAATGATTAACAAAGGAGCCGACGTGATGGCAGAGATTGATGACTTATTGCGTGCCCAAGTGCCCGACCAGTCCATGCTAGAGCAGATCAAGAAGCAAGTGGATTCTCTGGTACTGCAAGCGCAGGATGAGAAGCAGAGAGCCTACCTCCGCCAGATCGATGCCCAACTCGATGGGGTGCTCAACTACGAGCTTTTCTGCAAGCGAGCTGTCACCGAGAAGTGTGACCAAGAGAAGAACCGTGAGGTGATGGAACAGGTGAAGAGTGCCGAGGAAATGCGCCACCGCATAGCACAGATGCTTGGCTCAAGTAAAGCAGTTGGCCACGAACAGTCGCGCCGAGTGATGGAGAACGCCGCCGAGTTGGTCCACTTCGAGCAGACCGTGGGTCTAGGCAAGTGCCGCGAGTTGCTCATCTGCAACATCTGCAAGGCAGTGATCATCGACATCGTCAAGCGCAAGCCATGTGACACCACTCACATCAAACAACTGGTCGACGTTCACGTCTAACCAGACTGGGCACACACACTAAAGTAATTCATTTATTTTTCACCAAAAAAAACACGAGGGATTCGGTCATGTGGATAAGCTTCTCGGGGATTATTCAAACATAATGAAAAGTAAATAAAATGGTTTCAAATTGTGGAAGAAAAAAGAGGGAGTCAAAATTATAATATAGAAAATATGTACAAGTACAGAAATATATTCATTGATTCACAAAACAATGAGACAGACAAGAAATCGAGACACGGTGACAGATTGGTTTGGGAATTCTATAGAAATTCAGAAACAACTTTCGCATTGACTGTACACATTGCATTAGAAAAACAATTCACTTGCGAGTTGTGCGTCATAAATATATATAAAGGATATATAAACAGCAAATCATAACAGGGAGATGAACATTATGTATCCCATGTGGCGCTCAACATACAAGTGATCATGAAAAGTGGTGAACCATGATTTCAATGAAAGCCTTGAGGCATTATGAAACAGATTCGAAAATAGGTCGTTACAAAATTGAGAGATAAACATTCGATACTTTCAACTGGTAGTTGAGATCATCGAATGTTTTGTTGGTGACATTGTGACAATGTTACTTCGCTCCAAAATCAGACTCCTTGATAAATATATTTGCATAACTTGTATTGGGGAAAAGTGATTTTTTGAAAAAAGAGATATATCGATAGAATATAAATATTGGATGTGTGAAGAATAAAATAAAGAAAAGAAGAGATAATTAAAATTAAATGGGAACAGTTGATAGAATACTCTGAGGAAACATTGCATTAGTAAATGGCAAGTTGATGCGATCAAGTAGAGCGCAGTACCTTAGTAATTCCAGTTGGGGAAAAAGTTAGAGTTGGTGTATGTCTTGTAACCAGAGTAATTGCTGCTTGGCATCGTGTCGATGTTGGTCAGGAACTGAGTGTCGGCGTAGCGGTCATCGCCCGAGCCGCGATAGTTGCCGCCCCCACCGTGCTCCGAGTTGCGCCAGTTGCCGTTGATGTTCTGGGTGCGACCCTTGAAGAAGCCACCCTGGCCACTGGGACCACCTCGACGACCCATCCCACCACCGTTCATCTGGTTCGGGTTGCGGTGTGGGTGAGCCAACTTGATGTCGCACTCTTTCCCACCGATCACCTGCTTCGGTGATGAGATGGCCGACTCCGCTGAGCCTTCGTTCTCGTAGATAATAAAGCAAAAGTCGCGGCTTCGATTGCGCTGACGGTCAAATGGACGCTCAATGTTTTCAATCTAATGCAACAATTGCAATTATTACACTATAAAACATTCATTCACAAATAACTATAATAAACTTACGTTGCCAAACTTCTCAAAATAAGCACGAATCTCCTCGGTCGACATGTCACCATCGATTCCGCCAACAAAAATTTTCTTCATTCCACTTTTGCCTTTAGGACGTTTCGGGTCCACTGGACGATTCTTTATCATGTGTGGTCCAGTTTTCAGTACCTTCAACAATAAAATCGTTACTATCACATCTTTTTTTTCAATATTAAACAATAGTCTCTAGCTAATAATTTACAAATGAGCATGAAAATGGCACTTACCGACTCAACGGCGTCCTCGTTGACAAATGTCACAAAACCAAAGCCCCGAGAGCGGCCAGTAACAAGGTCATACTTGATGGTAACCTTGTCCACTTTGCCAAATTGATTGAAATAATCAAATACATCCTCTACAATAGAAAAATAAGACAAAGAACAAGTGGGTAAATATGATTTGATAAGAACCACAAGTCACATTTCACTTACTTTCATCTGTCTCCCAACTAAGACCACCAAGAAACAGCTTTCTACAAAAACAATCATTATCAACAATGCGTTAATTAAACATCAGTGGCGAGGCAGTCAGAGATCAAGGTTGGCCGCAACCCGATTGCAAGTCAACGATCCCATGCACCCGATAGGTCATCGAACAAGGAACCCTGTGTGAGTGGTCAGTCAACAAAAACTGTGGTTAACATCGTTGGTGGCAAAACAAAACTTGAATGTATGCTCGTATCTGATGAGTTAGGATCATTTGAGCAAATTCTATACAAAATTACATGAAATTGCCGTTTCATTTTGTTTTATTAGTTAGTAATATTATGAATGATAAAAATAAAGAAAAATGCCAACGTGTACCCTAAAAAATAAACCCTAACATATATAACAATGTAGTAAACACTTAAGAAATTCCAGAATTATATTATTAGTTAATGTATATGGTTTGAGAAAGACATCTAACTTGAAACCTTGGTCCAGGTACGTGCCATATGGTTAGCGCGGATAGCAAACATGACAAACCTATTTTCATCGTTGGGTTGAGCCGATCCTCGGGCTGAGCCATTAATGCCGCCAAATTGATTCGATAGGTCATCCATGATGATCTCCTAGTGGGGTTTGATGAGTACTTGGATCGATGTAAGACTCGAGGTACAAAGCCGGATTGGTATGAGACCAAACCGAGAGAGAGAATGGGAGAGAAAATGAGAGAGAGAGGGAGAGCAGGAATGAGAGGGAGAGAAGTGAAGCGAGAGAAGGCGAAGATGGTGGCGCTCAGTGGCGGCGAGGGCGAGGAGGCGAAGGAAAAGGAAAGCTGGGGGCGGGACTGCAACGCTCCACGGCGACGCACATCTACGCATCGCATTTGTTTGAAAAAGGTGTGGCCTATCACACCTTACCGTAGTCAGTCTCAACAAATTAGCCACACTTTTTCCTCAAACATATCGTCTTCTACATAGAGACAAACATACACTGAACTCACCCTGTTCACTTCACTCTATACCGGCCATTACTTTGGATACATTTCTAAAGAGGAGGAGCTGGACACAACAGCTGACTGTTTTTGTTCAATGGCCACGTATGTGCTTTGCCAAAGTGAACTGCTCACTAAGACCCTCCCTTGATGATGTAGTGCCGAGTCAGGGCTGGCACTTTGATTGTACGACACCGTGCGAACTGGTTGCAATTTGCCAAGCATGGAACGTCATTGATGTACAGCTCGGAGGCACTGTGCGGACCGCATTGTGTGATTGATACCCGGCTCAGCCAACTTACCGCTTTTTCACATTCTATATTATTTCATACCCCTTTTTCATTTCTTCAAGGCAACTCCTGCTTTTCAATTACATCAGCTGCTTGACAGTGTTTCTATCAAATAAGCTACCCCGGGGTAAGTAGTGACATTTTTTAATAAGAAAAAATCAGTCTTGAAAATAATGCAATTTTTTGTTGTTGTTGTTGTATAGGTTGATCAGCCATGTCTGGTCATTACCCAAACATGACCCCTGTTGGGGGATACCAGCCATCGGAGATGACTCCGGCTACTGGATTTCCGCCCATGCACTTCGCAATGCAACGCCGTCTTGGTACTCCATATGGACATCATATTCCTCCCCCACCGGGAATGCCTGGCACCTCGATGATACCACCACCACCGGGATTGCCACCGATGCCCTCCATCAACATAGCACCTCATTACGGTGATCATGCAACTCCTACTTCTCATGAGTTTGGAAAAAGCAACACTGGCTTTCTTAGTGAGGAAGAATTGAAGGATAAGTCCAAAAAGTGGCAGCAGCTTCAAGCGAAACGCTATTCTGAAAAGAAAAAGTTTGGTTTTGTTGAGGCCCAAAAGGAAGACATGCCACCGGAGCATTTGCGAAAGATCATTCGAGATCATGGTGATATGAGTTCGAAGAAGTATCGTCACGACAAACGTGTCTACCTCGGAGCATTGAAGTATGTGCCACACGCAGTGCTGAAATTACTGGAAAACATGCCTATGCCATGGGAGCAGATTCGCGAGGTGAATGTGTTGTATCACATTACTGGTGCGATCACCTTTGTGAATGAGATTCCTTGGGTAGTAGAGCCAATCTTCATAGCTCAATGGGGTACGATGTGGGTGATGATGAGACGTGAGAAGCGTGATCGGCGACATTTCAAGCGAATGCGATTCCCTCCATTCGATGACGAAGAGCCTCCTCTCGACTACGCAGACAACATTCTCGACGTAGAGCCACTGGAAGCCATTCAAATGGAGCTCGATCCCGACGAAGACGAACACGTCTTCGAGTGGTTTTACGATCACAAGCCTCTGGTCGATACCAAACATGTCAACGGCACCTCTTACCGTCGGTGGAACTTGACATTGCCTCAGATGTCCGATCTGTATCGCCTAGCCAACCAACTTCTCACCGATCTGGTCGACACTAACTACTTTTACCTCTTTGATTTGAAATCGTTCTTTACCGCAAAGGGTCTAAACATGGCCATTCCAGGTGGACCCAAGTTTGAGCCTCTTGTCAAAGACATCAATCCCGCCGATGAAGACTGGAATGAATTCAACGATATTAACAAAATAATCATTCGTCAACCTATTCGGACTGAATATCGAATAGCATTTCCCTACCTCTACAACAACTTGCCGCATTATGTTTACCTTTCATGGTATGTCTATTTTTTTTATAAATGTCTTTATTTGCAGTTCACAAACTAACTCTTAAGTTATTGAAATTTTTCATATAACTAATATGTTTGTTTGTGAAAAATAATTTTAGTTGTGACTGCGTATTGACTCTCATAGTTAAGGGATTTTTTACTTTTGGGTTGCTGAATTCACTTACATCTATTTCTCCCCAGGTATCATACTCCAAACGTTGTTTTCATTAAAACCGAAGATCCCGATTTGCCAGCATTTTACTTTGATCCACTGATCAATCCCATATCGCACAGTCGCACTGATCGTTCGTATGAACCGTTGCCTGAGGAAGACGAAGAAGAACCGTTCACGTTGCCGGAGTACGTCGAGCCACTTCTCACCAAGTGTCCTCTCTATACCGATAACACCGCAAACGGCATCTCTCTACTCTGGGCCCCTCGTCCCTACAACCTTCGGTCTGGACGAAGTAGGCGTGCACTGGATGTGCCCTTGGTACAGAGCTGGTACCGCGAGCATTGTCCTCCTGGCATGCCAGTCAAAGTTCGAGTTTCTTATCAAAAACTTTTGAAATACTTTGTTCTCAACGCTTTGCACCACCGTCACCCAAAACCACAGAAGAAACGCTATCTATTTCGCTCGTTTAAATCAACCAAATTTTTTCAATCTACCACTATTGATTGGGTAGAAGCAGGTTTGCAAGTTTGTCGTCAAGGCTACAACATGCTAAATCTATTGATACATCGAAAGAATTTAAATTATTTGCATTTGGACTACAACTTTAATCTTAAACCTGTGAAGACATTGACTACCAAGGAGCGTAAGAAATCTAGATTTGGCAATGCCTTTCATCTTTGCCGCGAGATTCTTCGTTTGACCAAGCTTGTTGTGGACAGTCACGTTCAGTATCGTTTGAACAATGTGGACGCTTTTCAACTTGCTGATGGTATCCAGTACATTTTTGCACATGTCGGTCAATTGACCGGAATGTATCGCTATAAGTACAAGCTCATGAGACAGATACGAATGTGCAAGGATTTGAAGCATCTCATTTACTATCGTTTTAACACCGGTCCGGTTGGAAAAGGTCCTGGATGTGGCTTTTGGGCACCTGGATGGCGTGTTTGGCTTTTCTTTATGCGAGGTATCACCCCACTTCTGGAAAGGTGGCTTGGAAACCTTCTGTCACGTCAATTTGAAGGCCGACACTCGAAAGGTGTTGCCAAGACGGTGACCAAGCAGCGGGTAGAGTCACACTTTGACCTTGAATTGCGTGCCTCAGTTATGCACGACATAATCGATATGATGCCCGAAGGAATCAAGCATCAAAAGGCGCGCACTATCTTGCAGCATCTCAGTGAAGCTTGGCGATGTTGGAAGGCCAACATTCCCTGGAAGGTACCAGGTTTACCCATTCCAATTGAAAACATGATTTTGCGATACGTCAAAATGAAAGCTGATTGGTGGACCAACACTGCTCACTACAACCGCGAACGTATTCGGCGCGGAGCAACAGTCGACAAAACGGTGTGCAAAAAGAACCTCGGCCGATTAACTCGTCTTTATCTGAAGGCAGAGCAAGAGCGACAACACAACTACCTGAAGGATGGCCCGTACGTGAGTGCAGAAGAGGCAGTGGCCATCTACACAACCACCGTACATTGGCTTGAAAGTCGTCGCTTCTCGCCAATTCCATTCCCTCCGCTTTCTTACAAGCATGATACCAAACTGCTCATTCTCGCTCTGGAACGACTTAAAGAAGCCTATTCTGTAAAAAGCCGTCTCAATCAGTCTCAACGAGAAGAGCTCGGTCTTATCGAGCAAGCTTACGACAATCCACACGAGGCACTGTCGCGAATTAAGCGTCACTTACTAACTCAACGTGCTTTTCGTGAGGTTAGCATTGAATTCATGGACTTGTACTCGCATTTGATTCCAGTGTATGATGTCGAACCTTTAGAGAAGATCACTGATGCGTATCTCGACCAGTATCTGTGGTATGAAGCAGATAAGCGGCACCTTTTTCCATCTTGGATTAAGCCAGCTGATTCAGAACCTCCGCCACTGTTGGTTTACAAGTGGTGTCAGGGCGTCAACAATCTTCAAGATGTGTGGGACACTTCTGAGCAAGAGTGCAATGTAATGCTTGAAACACGCTATGAGAAGATGTATGAAAAAATTGATTTGACTTTACTGAATCGATTGTTGCGGTTAATTGTCGATCACAATATTGCCGACTACATGACAGCCAAGAACAACGTGGTGATTAACTACAAAGATATGAACCACACTAACTCGTACGGCATTATTCGTGGTCTGCAGTTTTCTTCGTTTATAGTACAGTACTATGGCTTAGTGTTAGATCTGCTGGTACTTGGTCTTCAGCGAGCTAGTGAGATGGCTGGCCCGCCACAATTACCTAACGATTTCCTCACTTACCAAGACGTGGCTACAGAGATCTCGCACCCAATTCGACTTTATTCTCGTTACATTGATCGAGTACATATATTCTTCCGTTTCAGTGCTGAAGAAGCACGTGATTTGATACAGCGTTATTTGACTGAACATCCTGACCCCAACAATGAAAACATTGTTGGCTACAATAATAAGAAATGCTGGCCACGTGATGCTCGAATGCGGTTAATGAAGCACGATGTCAACTTGGGCAGAGCGGTTTTTTGGGACATTAAAAATCGCTTACCTCGATCTGTAACTACAATCAACTGGGACGGCAGTTTTGTCTCAGTCTACAGCAAAGATAATCCTAACTTACTGTTCAACATGTCGGGCTTCGAATGCCGTATTTTGCCTAAGTGTCGCATGCAACTGGAAGAGTTCATCCATAAAGATGGTGTTTGGAACCTGCAGAATGAAGTGACTAAAGAGAGAACAGCTCAATGTTTCCTTCGCGTCGATGATGAATCGATGCAACGATTTCACAACCGCGTACGCCAAATTCTAATGGCTTCTGGCTCAACCACGTTTACTAAGATCGTTAACAAGTGGAACACTGCATTGATTGGTCTGATGACATATTATCGCGAGGCAGTGGTTAACACGCAAGAACTGCTTGATCTTTTAGTCAAATGTGAAAACAAAATTCAGACGCGTATTAAGATTGGTCTCAACTCCAAGATGCCTAGTCGTTTTCCTCCGGTTGTATTTTATACTCCTAAAGAGCTTGGTGGTCTTGGAATGCTTTCGATGGGTCACGTGCTTATACCACAATCTGACCTACGTTGGTCTAAGCAAACTGACGTCGGTATCACTCATTTTCGATCTGGCATGTCACACGATGAGGATCAAGTTATTCCTAACTTGTACCGATACATTCAACCTTGGGAAACCGAATTTATTGATTCACAACGAGTTTGGGCTGAGTATGCTTTAAAACGACAGGAAGCTTTGGCTCAGAACAGAAGACTTACCCTTGAAGATCTTGAAGACAGTTGGGACCGTGGCATTCCTCGAATCAACACTTTGTTCCAGAAGGATCGTCACACACTGGCATATGACAAAGGATGGAGAGTGCGCACCGATTTTAAACAGTACCAGGTTCTCAAGCAAAATCCTTTTTGGTGGACTCATCAACGCCATGATGGCAAACTATGGAATCTCAACAACTATCGAACCGACATGATTCAAGCTCTTGGAGGCGTTGAAGGTATTCTTGAACATACTCTCTTCAAAGGAACTTACTTCCCCACATGGGAAGGTCTTTTCTGGGAGAAAGCCAGTGGCTTTGAAGAATCGATGAAGTACAAAAAGTTGACTAACGCACAGCGCTCTGGTTTGAACCAAATTCCAAATCGACGTTTCACTTTGTGGTGGTCACCAACCATTAACCGTGCCAACGTATATGTTGGTTTCCAAGTGCAACTCGATTTGACCGGCATTTTCATGCATGGCAAGATTCCTACTTTGAAGATTTCACTTATTCAGATTTTCCGTGCTCATCTTTGGCAAAAGATTCACGAAAGTGTCGTGATGGATCTCTGTCAAGTGTTTGATCAAGAGCTCGATGCTCTCGAGATTGAGACAGTACAGAAAGAGACAATTCACCCGCGCAAGTCTTACAAGATGAATAGCTCTTGTGCGGACATCCTTCTCTTTGCCGCCTACAAGTGGAATGTCTCTCGACCCTCGCTTCTTGCCGACGCAAAGGATGTGATGGATGGAACCAACACACAGAAGTACTGGATCGATGTGCAACTCCGCTGGGGAGATTACGACTCACACGATGTGGAGCGTTATGCTCGGGCCAAGTTTCTCGATTACACCACTGACAACATGAGTATCTATCCTTCACCTACCGGTGTACTCATTGCTATTGATCTCGCTTACAACCTTCACGCCGCTTACGGTAATTGGTTTCCTGGGGCCAAACCACTAATTCAACAAGCGATGGCCAAGATAATGAAGGCCAATCCTGCCCTCTACGTACTTCGCGAACGAATTCGTAAGGGTCTTCAACTTTACTCTTCTGAGCCCACCGAACCTTATCTTTCATCGCAAAACTACGGAGAGCTCTTCTCAAACCAGATCATTTGGTTTGTGGATGACACCAACGTATACCGTGTAACTATTCACAAGACGTTCGAAGGCAACTTGACTACTAAGCCCATCAATGGTGCCATCTTCATATTCAACCCGCGTACTGGTCAGCTCTTTCTCAAAATTATTCACACTAGTGTGTGGGCTGGTCAGAAGCGTCTTGGTCAACTTGCCAAATGGAAGACAGCAGAAGAAGTGGCTGCATTGATTCGTTCATTGCCGGTGGAAGAACAGCCTAAGCAAATCATTGTCACTCGGAAAGGAATGTTGGATCCACTTGAGGTAAGTTTGACTTCATAATAGAGAAAACCTCAAGCTAGAATGGAATAAACTTTGAGCTATACTTGACTAGCATTTTGCTACTCGCGTATATTACTATGCTCAAAGTTATCTTAATTTTAGCTAATATCATCTTCAGTATCATAGTACCAAGTATGCTTGGCTTTTTAGCTAAATATAATGCTACTCGGTTTCCCATTTCTGGAACAAATCTTTAACACATTTTAATTACTAGGTGCATTTGCTTGATTTTCCAAATATTGTGATCAAAGGAAGTGAACTTCAATTGCCTTTCCAAGCATGTCTTAAGGTTGAAAAATTTGGTGATTTGATTTTGAAAGCAACTGAACCGCAGATGGTTCTCTTTAATCTTTACGACGACTGGCTGAAAACTATCTCGTCATACACCGCTTTCTCTCGTTTGATTCTGATTTTGCGCGCTCTCCATGTCAACAACGAACGCACTAAAGTAGTCTTGAAACCGGACAAGACTACTATTACCGAGTCGCACCACATATGGCCCAGTCTTACCGACGAAGAGTGGATTAAGGTGGAAGTGCAGTTGAAGGATTTGATTTTAGCCGACTATGGCAAGAAGAACAACGTCAACGTTGCTTCGCTCACTCAGTCTGAGATTCGAGACATCATTCTTGGAATGGAAATCTCGGCACCTTCTGCACAGCGTCAGCAGATAGCCGAAATTGAGAAGCAAACGAAGGAGCAGTCGCAACTGACAGCGGTCACAACACGAACGGTCAACAAGCATGGCGACGAGATCATCACTTCTACCACCAGCAACTACGAGTCTCAATCATTTGCCAGCAAAACCGAGTGGCGCATTCGAGCCATCTCCGCTACCAATTTGCACTTGCGAACCAAGCACATCTATGTCTCTTCTGATGATATCAAAGAGACTGGCTTTACCTACATTTTGCCTAAGAACGTGCTCAAAAAATTTATCATAATATCAGATTTGCGCACCCAGATAGCTGGTTACATTTATGGAGTGAGTCCGCCCGACAACCCGCAAGTCAAAGAGATTCGATGTATCGTGATGCCACCACAATGGGGCACTCACCAAGTTGTGCATCTACCTTCCCAACTCCCCTCGCACGAGTATCTTTCGGAACTCGAGCCACTAGGCTGGATTCACACTCAACCCAACGAGCTGCCTCAGCTTTCTCCTCAAGATGTAACCACGCACGCTAAGATCATGGCGGACAATTCGGCGTGGGATGCTGAAAAGACCATCATCATCACATGTTCTTTTACGCCCGGCTCGTGTTCCTTGACCGCTTATAAACTCACACCCAGTGGCTTTGAGTGGGGACGTCAAAACAACGATCGAGGCAACAATCCCAAAGGATATCTTCCCTCTCACTACGAAAAGGTTCAGATGTTACTTTCCGATCGTTTTCTCGGATTTTACATGGTACCGGCCCAAGGATCGTGGAACTTTAATTTTATGGGTAGGTGTTATTTAATTGTTTAAAATTTGGAAAAATGGCTAATCTAATAAATATCTGTGATCTATAGGTGTGCGGCATGATTCATCCATGAAATACGACTTACAATTAGCAAACCCCAAGGTATTCTACCATGAGATTCATCGAACAGCTCACTTCTCCAATTTCACTACGATTGACGAGTCAGACTACGTTGGCACCGACCGAGAGGACGTCTTTGCTTAGAATAACCCCTCGTCAAGCAAGCAATCTCATCGGAACGCATCCTCATGCCTCATCTCATTCTATGTTACCACAATCAATTATTGTTTCCCAAAATAATATTCTTTTGTGCTAAGTCATCGGCGTAAACAATACTTTATTATCAGTTTGTCTTTTTCTAAAGCATGACAATACATGAAAAGTTTAAACTGGAACTAAAGTGTGCTCGGTGGCAATTCTAACGACCATATGTTTACGATCAGCTGGGTATTCCTCATGTTCAGAGCTCTTTAGGTGACTTGGGCAGCCGAGGCAAGGGTTGCATGGGAAACATGAGTGACGAGGTGATCGGTTGGTAGCGCCACCAGAGAGATGAGCCTCGCTTGATCTCGCCACGGCTCCACAGAGTCTTGCAGCAGTGGACCCAGTTGCGATACTCGGGTGCGGTGTAAGCTGAGGCGGCCAGTGAGCGAGCGTTGGACCCGTTGCATGACATCACCGTGGACACTAACCGGAAAGGGTAGACAAACGAACGGGCAATGATGTTTACTACTGTGGTGACTAGTGTACTGTTCTTCACACTTTCAAATTGGTCCAACTTGGTGTACACTAAATAGGCTAGGGACGCCTCTAATGCCACCAATCCACACTCGCCAAGCACAAATGGCACAAAACCGGCGTAGAATCCACTAATGCCACCTGTCTGGAAGATGTCGGCAATGGCACTAAAAACCGAGTCATAGTGTTGCTCGCGACCGATAAATTGCGCCATGGCACGGACCATCATCAGATGAATAGGGTAGGTCACGGTCAAAGTCACCACCGTGCTTACTGAATCACACGCAATGCTAAGTGCCAAATTCTCAACACTCTTGTACTTGGCACCCTTCTCTTTTAACTCGGGGAAAAAGTGCTGCTTCTGGTACTGATTAACATTGATGAATACAAATCGATGCGCAATCGTATAAGCAATGTGGTATCTTAGTCCTCGGTAGATTCCAAAAAATCCATCCGTTTTAGCGATGTACTTCATGTAAGTAAGAAAACCAGGAAGTTGAAGCTGAGTGCGACCGAAGATGGACTTGGTCAGTTTGGGCGGCAATGGTTCATAACCCAGCTGTACTAGTGTTGTCATATACTCAAAAGGATGGCTCAGCAATTCGGGTCGGCTGACCAGATGAGACACTTTGCAATAGGAGTTCAGCAAAGGCTGATCTAAAAAAGTCTCCACTGCATGAAAGGTGTCATCGGTGTCGTAATCTTCGCTTTCCATGATGCTAGAGTAAATAATTGTACGTGAATGAGAGGAAGGTGGAAAAAATTAGAACGATCCAAGAGACAAAGTTGACACTTCTTGTCTGGCGTTGAGAAGAGGTTCACCTCGCTTGCATCAGGGAGCGCAGTTGCGGTGAGTATCGATGGTGCACTCTACGCATCGATGGTGGGCAAATTGAAAACAACAAACGCCGCAAAGACCATGGCACTGGTCTGTTGAGCCTGGTGACAGCCTAGTGGCACTGTGCCTCCATCCAGTTGCCGGCAGTGGATGCCATCGTCATTGTGTGCTGCTGCATCTCACGTCACTTGCTTATCTCGCATCGACCAGTGCAGTCGCAATCACAATCGCTATCAGTATCATCCTATCGCTCTACGTGTGCGCAAGCGAGAAGAAATCCCGCCTTAAGTTTAAGTGACTTAAACTACTTGAATGTGTGACCCGCCGCGCGCTTGTGTCAGAGGTTGCCTGCAAAAGGTACCTCGTGCACAGACACTAGGCCTGCCAAGCAAGGGACCAAAGGATTAATGACAACACTAACGCATGCTTCTGCCAGTGGAGAAGCGATACTGTGTGACTGCCGTCTTTCGTCGATGGCTTTTTTCTTCGCCGGTTGGCAATAAATGAGAACTTTGTTGCGAGTTGTCGCTCTTGTGCATGGTACAGTTTGTGATCGCGCGTTGCCTAACACAATTGATGTCAGTCGATTGCCACCATTCGACAGTGTTGTTGATCTCCTCATCTTACCATTGACTGTGTTCACATTGACATTCGTGCTTTTATTTTGATAATAATTGTATCCTACCGAAACACTGACCACGATGCACGTTCTAGTAGCTAGCTCTCATCGTGTGATTCTCAAACACACCTCGATAGGAAAAGGTTTTGTCAAGGGTTATCGTTCTAGCCGCGCCCGTCTTCAACAACAAAAGTCGGCAAGTCCAGTTGTGTCGGACAAGTCTGAGATTCTATACAAAAATCTTCGAATTGGTATTATTACCACACATTGATATATTTGATGATTAATCCTACTTTTAGGAGTGCCAAAGGAGATTTGGCAAGGTGAGCGTCGAGTTGCTATAGTTCCCGCCACTGTTTCGACACTGCAGAAGAAGGGTATTCAAGTGCTGGTCGAAGAAAATGCTGGCTCTGAGTCCAAGTTTAGTAATGCCGAGTACGAGGCTTCCGGGGCTCACATTGTGCAACGCCCCAAACTGTTTAGCGACACTGACATCATCTTGAAAGTTCGTCCGCCATTGATCGACAATGAGATCAATCTGTTTCGGGACCATTCCACTTTGGTCAGCATGCTCTTTCCGGCACAAAATAAGGAGTTGATCGACGCGTTGGCGAAAAAGAACATGAATGTCTTTTCCATGGACTGCATTCCACGCATTTCGCGCGCACAAACCTATGACGTGCTTAGTTCAATGGCCAACATCGCTGGGTTGGTTTAGTGATTTTCCTTACTTCCCTCCTAATCATTTGATTTGTTTTTCAGCTATAAAGCCGTTATCGAAGCAGCCAATCACTTTGGGCGGTTCTTCACTGGCCAGATTACCGCCGCTGGAAAGGTACCTCCCGCTAAGGTGTTGGTCATTGGTGGAGGCGTGGCTGGTTTGGCAGCCATCGGCACTGCTAAGAATATGGGTGCCATTGTTCGAGGCTTTGACACTCGGATGGCAGTTAAAGAACAGATTGAGTCGTTAGGAGCAGAATTTCTTGAACTCAAGTTTGAGGAATCAGGTGAAGGCGTTGGTGGTTATGCCAAGGAGATGTCCAAGGAGTTTCTCGAAGCCGAAAAAGAGTTGTTTGCCAAGCAATGCCGGGAAGTGGATATCGTCATCACCACCGCACTTATTCCAGGAAAACGAGCTCCTGTGCTAATCACCAAGGAGATGATTGAGTCAATGAAACCTGGCTCGGTGGTAGTTGACTTGGCCGCGGAGAACGGTGGCAACATCGAAACCACTAAACCGGGTCAAATCTACACTCACAAAGGTGTGATTCATATTGGATCTACCGACTTTCCCTCTAAACTGCCAACTCAGGCCTCAACTTTGTATTCCAACAATATTAGCAAGTTTTTTCTTTCGATGACCTCAAAGGACAGTGATCGCTTTAGTATTAATTTAGACGACGAGGTTGTACGTGGTTCAATAGTTCTCGAGAAAGGCAAACTTTTGTGGCCACCCCCTCCTATTCAACCCTCGCCCGTGGCCACTCCTCAAGAGGCCAAAGTAATGAAGGAACCCCCAAAAGAGATGCTACCGGCTGACTACTTCAAAGATACTATGAAGACAGCTCTACTTTATACTGGTGGATTAGGTTTGTTCAAATTATAACTTTTGTTTTGTTGTTCAGACTAATGTCATTCTTTTCTTCTAGGTACGATCATTGGTTTTGGCGCAGTGGCTCCCAATTCGGACTTTACTACCATGGCCACAACGTTAAGTTTGGCGGGCATTGCTGGCTACCACACGGTCTGGGGCGTTACCCCAGCTCTTCACTCTCCGCTCATGTCGGTGACCAACGCAATCTCTGGTATAACTGCGGTTGGTGGTCTTCTTCTCATGGGCGGTGGTATGGTGCCTCAGACCCTACCTCAGGTGTTAGGCGCTACTGCACTTACCATTTCCACAGTCAACATTGCCGGTGGTTTTTTGGTTACCCAACGCATGTTGGACATGTTCAAACGACCCACGGATCCACCTGAATACAACTATCTTTATGCCATTCCGGGTGCAGTCTTCACGGGAGCTTATGCTATGGCAGCTCTCAATGGCTTATCGCACGTGAATCAGATGGCTTACCTCGGAGCTTCGCTGTGTTGTGTAGGAGCTCTTGCTGGACTGAGCTCGCAAAAGACAGCTCGACTCGGCAACGCTCTTGGCATGATTGGTGTTTCTGGTGGTCTGGCTGCTACCTTGGGCCTTATGGACCTCTCGCCAGAGTTGTTAACACAGATCGGTGCCTGTATGACTGGTGGTGGCTTGCTTGGTCTTCTCATTGCCAAAAAACTTGAGATTACTGATCTTCCTCAGTTGGTGGCCGCATTTCACTCATTAGTGGGTCTCGCTGCGGTGTTGACCTGCTTCGCTACCTACTTGCATGACTTTCCCATGTTTGCAACTGACCCAGCAGCGATGACCATAAAGACCGCTCTCTTCTTGGGAACTTTTATCGGTGGCATCACCTTTACTGGATCTCTCATTGCGTATGTAGTTGTTTTCAATTAGTTTACTTATTCATTATTTCATTTTCAGTTATGGCAAATTGCAAGGTCTACTCAATTCAGCACCGTTACTGCTACCAGGACGACACGCGATCAACGGAGCCATGGTTGCCGCTAGTGCCGGCTCGATGGGTTACTTCTTGACCGACCCTAGCAAGTTGGCGGGATTGAGTTCGCTAGGAAGTGCCACTGCGCTCTCTGCCATTCTCGGTGTGACGCTCACCTCTGCCATTGGTGGTGCTGACATGCCTGTGGTGATCACTGTGCTCAACAGTTATTCCGGATGGGCTCTCTGTGCCGAAGGTTTTATGCTAAACAATAACCTGATGACCATTGTGGGCGCTCTTATTGGATCCAGTGGTGCTATTCTCTCATATATCATGTGCAAGGTAAAATTTAAAGTATAGAGTGAATGCCAGCAAGAATGTATTCATTCATTTTCGTTTTGCAGGCAATGAACCGATCACTTCCCAACGTTATACTTGGTGGGTTTGGCCAGACTGGCCCTACTTCCACTTTGGCTATTACCGGCACTCATACTGAATGGACCGTAGATCAGTCAGTTGAGGCGATTCGAGAGGCCAAAAACATTATTATTACTCCAGGCTATGGTTTGTGCGTGGCCAAGGCCCAATACCCTCTTGCTGAGATGATTAAGGTTCTTCGTGAGCAAGGCAAAAACGTTCGCTTTGGCATCCACCCGGTAGCCGGTCGTATGCCTGGTCAGTTGAACGTGTTACTTGCCGAAGCCGGTGTACCCTATGACATTGTCCTCGAGATGGAAGAGATCAACGATGACTTTCCCGAGACCGACCTCACTCTTGTGATCGGTGCCAATGACACCGTTAACTCAGCAGCTGAAGATGATCCTAACTCGGTGATCGCCGGTATGCCAGTGTTGCGCGTCTGGAAGTCCGGGCAAGTGATTGTGATGAAGCGCAGTCTTGGCGTGGGCTACGCTGCTGTGGACAACCCAATCTTCTTTAATCCCAACACCTCAATGCTTCTCGGGGATGCCAAGAAGACTTGCGATGCCCTACTCAACAAAATCAAAGAGTCCTACGGGATGAACTAAATTTCCACTTGACCCAAGCCCACTTTTCTCTTATTATTATTTATGTTTAAATAAAAATTCCAAAAAGAGTAAATGTAATTGCAGCAGAGTTTAAATTGACCAGACGCATGTGTTTAGCCCCATAAGCTTGACATCGGGCACGTGGAGTGCTACTACCGTGATAACTTAGTCATCTCTAACCAGACGAGTTCGAGCCACGCTAGCTCTGTTAAGGGTCTTAATCAGTTAGGAAGAGATGTGGTCTATTTCGGACAGACCACATCGTTTTGACTGTATTCCGATCCCTAAGCAGTTTCCATAGAGGTGCCACTCTACGCTTCTCTCCTTTGGCCGAGCGTTGCCCAAGGTGAGTGAGCAGAGAGTAGTGGCGCAGCAAAAGTGGCATAGAAATCAATTTTAAGGCGGTGTGGCCTATCTACACTAGTAGTTAGTAAAGTGTTAGAACACTAAGCAAATAGATAAGCCACATCTCTTTGCAAGTGATTGCAATGCCAAATTGTAATGGAAATGTAGTGTGTGTGGCAGTGGTACTGGAGGGAGAAGTGATGTCAGGATAGTGAGTTTGTGTTTATGTTTATGTTTGTCGCGCAGTGTGACGGAGGCAGGAGAGGAGTGGAGTGCGACGAGTGACTCGAGTCCCAAGCAGTGCCACCAGTGAAGCCGAGTGGGGCCCAGCCAGAGTGTCGCCCAGAGTCGCCTGGTGGAAGTGCTCGCGTCCCAGTGACCTGGTGCCACTGGTTAGCCTCGATTGCGGTGTGTGCCCCTAGATCGCAACAGATCGTGCGGAGGACACCACCAGTACTGCTCTCCTCCCGTCTCGTCTCGGGGTGTCCTACACACAAAGTCGCGTCTCATGTAGTACTCTTCGTCTTTCTTGATTTCTTTCTTCCATTATATCCACTTGGTTGTTGTCGTTTTACGGTACAAATGCAACGCACTCCCTTCATACGTTCAACTCTGATGGTCACCGCTCCACTTGCTTAACCGATTGATACCAATTTAAAGTGCGTATAATGTGGATTACGTCATATCGATGATTGCTAAATACTGTGTCGCTTCCATTAACTAATGGAACAGTTTTCATCTTCATCTGTGTGACAAAACATTTTAGTGAATGCTTCCTGAACTTATCAACAACTTTTTGTATGTTAAACAACTATTGTTTATTATTGTGTTTAATTTGTGTTAAATGAAGTAACTTTACATATTTTTACGTCATCATACCTCAAATAGTAAGTAAACAATATTGGGTTTTCTTAAATTAGACCATCTGGTTCTCATGTTATGTTGTATCGATTACTAGAAATTTTATATAGTATTCTCAAATTTTATTCCAGTTCAATAATGTAGTTCAATATATTAGATCATCGATCTTGTAAAAATTATATCGAGTTTTATGTATATGTATTTAAAATATACATATATTCATTACTTAGTTTATTATATAAGACTCATTTTTATACAAAGAGTGAAAAAAATATATGCTAATTGCTTATCAATAGTACAATTAAGACTTGCTAAAGAGAATTAGTTGATTAAGCAATAAGATTAGATAGCTGGCTGATCTACAGAGGAACAACGACGTTACTTGACTTGGGATTATCTAACTATTCTTTTATTATTTATTAGTGGTTTCAGCTTTCTTCATGCGTTGTTCTAATAACCCTTTTTATCTACTTTTAAAGGAGACATGAACACCGAGTCTTTGGTTCTCACCGAAAGTGACCTGAGACAAGCCAACGCTGTCAGTTGTCCTAGTGAACACTTTGAAATGAGTGTGTTGCCTAAACCAACTACTACCATGAAAATCGAAGAGGAGCAGAGTATTCCTTGTGAAAACGATGTAGTTGACAATTATGTGGAAAGTCAACCCAACGGATTGCCCGAGCTTTTCTCGGCATCGCAATCTTGCCAATCACAGCCAAATGAGCTACTGGCAGAGAACCACCAAAAAGAAGTTTCTTGTGATGACACTCAGCCAGAGACGGAGACAAATGGTAGAATTTCGAGTCAAGATGGTGCAATAATAAACGGAGACACGCCAAGATTATCGCCTAACGGTACTCCCGAGTTAGAAACGACATCAGTAAGCCAAACCAAGTCAGAAGTAGAGAACAAGTCAAGCGCATCACAATCTACTCATATTACCAATGGCTCGGTCAAGTGTTTAGCAAAGCCTAATGGAAATGTATTCTCCGGGCATCGAGTTCCGTTTTCACTGTTGACTGGAGAAGTACTTGAAGATATGGAAGAAACCGACCAAAACTGCATCTATTTGACCAACTATCGTCTCTATGCGAGACTTGTGAAAGCGCCATATTCAAATTATGGGCAACAGCAAGAGCAACTGATTAATTTGCCAATTAACGGAATTGATTCGATTGAAATTCGTGATTTATTGTTTCTTGTAGTATTCACCAAATACATCGAGTCGTTTGTTTTAGCTTTCCCAAGTACGGACACTACTAACTTGTGGTATCGTCGTCTGTGTGATGTTCAAGATATCAAAATTGATAACCTTTTCTGTTTTCAATTTTTCAAAAACCTAACCTTCAGAAGCGAAACTTTTGACAATAAAATCAAAGAGTTGCTTAGTATCAATCAAGAAGTGAAAAAAATGTACACCAATTCAGATAGGTTTGTTTCGCAAGAGTTTGAAAGAATGAAGTTTGCCTCGGAGAATTGGCGCATCTGTGATCTGAACAAAGATTTTAAATTTTGTGACAGCTATCCCAAATACTTTATAGTTCCCTCTGAGATCACCGATAAAGACTTGGAGGTGGTGGCCAACTATCGCTACTCGCGACGCATTCCGGTGGTGGTTTGGCGCAGTCGACGCAACGGATGTGTGATAGCACGCTCTAGTCAGCCGGTGGTTGGCTGGCTTGGCTGGAGAAGTAGCCAAGACGAGCGACTGATGAAGGCCATGTGGAAGATATGCAACGTGCCCGACTCAACCAATGGCAACACTCGACACCGGCCACATGCCACCACTCCACTCCTCTGCAATGGCGCTTCTTCAAGCGACCCCTCTCCTCACCTGGCCCAATCACATTTGGCTAACACTGCTACCGGTACGGCCAAGTTTAATTTTTTTTTGTTAAATTTAATTATTTGTTGTCACAGACATGAATGATCAGGTGAATGGACTTCTCACCAACGGGATAACACATGGCAGTATGAACACTTCCAACGGCTCGCTGCCACAGTTAGTCAACAATGTCAACCATTTGGCGGAGAAGTCAGAGCAGGAAGTGGAGAGCACAATGAAGCTGCTAATTTTGGACGCGCGTTCCTACACAGCCGCTATTGCCAACCGGGCTGTTGGCGGCGGCTCTGAGTGTCCGGACTACTATGACAAGTGTGAAGTCAGATACATGGGTCTTAATAATATTCATAGTATCCGTAAAAGTTATTACAGTTTACGGTACATATGTGAAGCTGCTCAGATAGATCAATCTAAGTAAGGAATGCATTACATTAAGTGCCAGTACATGTTCACACATATTTTATTGTTTTCAGTTGGTTTGTGATGCTGGATGGAACCAAATGGTTTCACAACTTGGCTAGTCTTCTCAACGCAGCTTTAGTTGTGGTAGATGCCATCAGTGTGCAAGAGCGACCAGTGTTGGTTCACTGTTCAGATGGTTGGGACCGCACTCCACAAGTAGTAGCTCTGGCTGAACTGATGCTCGATCCATACTACCGCACCATGGAAGGCTTCAAGGTGTTGGTTGAGCGTGAGTGGCTTCACTTCGGCCACAAGTTTGCCGACAGGTGCCGCAGCAGCACGCTAAACGTTGAGCCCAACGAGAGGTGTCCCGTTTTCCTTCAGTGGCTTGACTGCGTTCACCAGTTGCTCAGGCAATTTCCTTGTGAATTTGAATTTAACGTCTACTTCCTGGTAAGTGCCCTTTTTGGTTGCCACTGATTTTTAACTGACTTTTGTCTTTGTTAGATCAAACTCCTCTATCACTCATATTCCTGTCTCTTTGGCACATTCACCTGTAACAATGTACAAGAGAGGGTGTTGCATCATGTTTACGATAAGACTATCTCGATATGGTCATATTTTTACCTTGAAAAAGACAATTTCATAAACTACCTTTATTTGCCTAAACACGAGGTTAGTGGTTCGTTGTATAATGGCTTGAATATGACAAGTTTGATTCCACTCTGTTTAGATATTGAGACCATCGTGTCGAGTGAAGGATATCGTTTTTTGGACAGATGTCTACGTGCCGCCTTCAGGCAATGCTAGTGTTAGCAGCTTCATTTCATATAGTGATGTTTGCAGTCCTCATGTTAGCCACAGTCAATCATCATTATTCACTAGAGAAAAAGAACCCCATTTGGCCCTGGGCGAGACGAGTATTAAGCAAGAGTTGGAGTGTTCGGCGGATGGTCCCTGTCCTGCCCAATCCAAGTGTGACTTAAATCGATCAGCTTCCTGTGAAGAGCTATCCAAGTGTGGCAAGTGCCAGTGTTCGCATGCTCGCAAACGACTACCAACAAGAAATTCCTTAGAGAAGCAATCTCCTCTTCGTCGCAACGGCAGCGATTCTTGTCTTTCCAGCCGCGAACTCTCAAATGATCTGGATAAACTATGGAGCAGACAAAACAGTGAAACGGGCAGTACATGCGGCGATAGCAATCGGGAAAGTGTTGACACCTCCAATGATACAAGGGATGAGGTTGTCGAGGATGATACCCATGAGGTTTGCCATTCATCTAACGGATTACTCGGTGTGATCGTTGCCAAACCAGAGCCTTTTCCACGCAATATTCACACTGACGACCAGGAACAAGTTAACTCACTTCCCGAAACCAACACTCTCTTTGGCATTGATGGTCAGATTATCGGCAAGACCATCACCAAGCATCATTTGCAACAGTTGATCAACTATCATCAGGTTAGATTCGTTTCTAATTGAATTAATTTAACACTTTTTAATTATTCACTTTAGCGAATGATCAAGAGTTTAACTTGCCAACTAACTCCGAAAAACAAAAACTTTTCTTGTTTCTAAGCGTCTGACCTGTATACATCGTATGTCATTTAAATTTGTCGAAGACAAAACTAGCCAACACTCCCAACAACATTCCATCTGTAGATCGACTCACTTGCTCGCTTCAGTATGATCGTCGCACAGTCCACTCTTGTCCATTTGAACCTCCGCATCACTCTCGGACCTAGTCGCAACTTGTCCCGCCTCTAACTTGTGATGAAAATCTATTAAGTTAAAAAAACACATGATTTCTCCACACTGACACACACAGAACCTTTATTTTTATTGTTAAGTTATGTATCGATACAGTTTTATTGTTTGGTACCTTGATACCCAAAATTTATTTATTTATTCCATTTATTTCCATCTAACAATTTTACAACACAAATCTTATTTTTCACCTGATATGTGATCGTTGTGATGATTCTTATTTGTTGTGTTATGGTAAATTGAATCCGAGTGGTCTGTGAAAAAAGATGTGTTAATTGGGGTGAGGGGCGTTAACAAGTTGGTGCTCGCTCACCACCCAACACTCACTGCCTTTGGGCTTCAAGTGCCATGTTACATAGTTCTTGCGTGGTGCATTGAACTATCTAACATTGTCCATTTTAGCGACAGTACTTGGTGCCTGTAGTTGCACGCTGCTTTGTAGTCTGAAGTTTGACTGGTTCCAGATTTGACACAAACTGTTGCTCTCCTCCGCACCAATTGGTTACCAATACTTTCATGAGTCATGACAATCGATATATATCAATAATAATCTAGGCTTTCTACGTTGTTCGGTATGATTCGAGAGAAGGAACCCTATCTCTAGGTTTGTCAAATAGCATTAGAAAATGGGAAACCAAGAGACGAGATACGCTGCTCTTGTTCACAGATGTTCAATTTTCTTTCAAAAAAAATTCTAAATCATGTTTAAATTGAGAGGTTTATTACTTATTTTGTTTTAAATAAGCTCTTGCTCACATCATACACAAAAATGTGAGGGAGCTACCGTGGTAATTAATTGGAATTGTCGAATTAGAATCGTGGCAATTTAAAGTGTTACATCGCTACTACAATTCTATCAATCACTATTTATCTATACCATCATACGTAAATAAGTAAATCTTGTAGCCAATAGTTGATGTATACATTATGATTATAATAACTGCAAAATTTTAAAACAACCAAAAATACTTTTGTAAGAGTACACAATTAATTTAGGTACACTTTGTGAAAAATTATTTGCGGCAAATTGAAAAAAATTGTCATTAAATTTTGCAAAGCTAAGCCTCAGTCTTAAGGCCCTAACACGACACTTTCGGGGATAACTCACTTGTCAAATACCTACTCTACGAATGACCTCCCAGTGATGCAGAGTTGGCAGTGGTGGTGGCTGTGGATGCGCCCAGCCGTGCTTGTGGCACGTGCTGCCACCACAGAGTGAGCGAGCCAGTAAAGAAGTGAGCACTTCTGCTCGTGCGTTTCTCTCTCTCTCTCTCTCTCTCTCTCCCTCTCTCTCTCTCTCTCTCTCCCTCTCTCGCTCCCTCTCTCTCTCCCAGCCTCTCTTTGGTGAATGAAGTCGAGTGGTGTGAGCAGCCAACAGCCGCGATTCAGCGCGACCCAAGAAAACCTGCAGACCCAGACACAACACTGACCTCGACCTAACCTGTGCCAGGTCAGTATCACTTGAAGGATGCGTTGGGTGTGTGTCTTGGGCACATAGTTGTTGTAGACAACAGTGATGATGGCCAAGTCGTAAAGCTCAGACCGCCACCACCTCGCCGAACACACTCTCCACAATCGGAGTCACTCTGAGCTGAGAGAGTCTCCCTTCGAGAGCCTTTCTGCTTGTGTGTTGCGTCCGAAGTCCTCCAAAGAACGTTGTTCACGTTATTTCTATGCTAAGCAGCTTTGTTTTTTTAGATTTAACTTCGCAGAGGCGTTGTATTTTGCCTACTTAGGCCCATCCATTGTGATTTAACCCTTGTTTTATCAGTGCACTTTCATAACCCGATGATGTGTCTTGATGATTGTGATTTTAAACTAACTTTCCTCCAACAAGTTAGTGTGATTGTCCTAGTCTTGCAAGGCGGTGTGGCATGCTTATAATTATGCATTATAAATCATTTTCAAGAGGCTCAATTTTGTCAATTTCTCTTTTGAGACTGTTTTTTCGTTAATAGATTGTTTATGTTTGGAAGGCATCAATTCGCCGCAACTATAAGCAAGTCCGTTGATTTCAACCAAAGTCAACTATCGAAGTTGCAGTTAGTAACTACAGACCAGTGCATATCCGCTATATGTCTGATCCATCTCGCTTGGAGTGTCATCATCGTCGATGAGTAAAGGCAATCTCGGTCCCGGCGACGGTTGCAGTTTGAGCTCAGTTGGCTGTGATGGTTATGCTTGGAAAGGTCAAATGCCCTCGTCATCAGGTGGATCATCTAGCCATTGCACCGCGGGCTCGATCACCCCGGACCGAGTGAATAGCGCCCATCAGTCAATTTTGTCCACGTCAATTGTTTCAACTTTGGCTAGTTTTACCGCTACCACCTCGGTCACTGTTGCTCACACTACTAGCAACACCAACACCAGTTCTTTGCAACAGTGGCTTAAATATGTTAAGACTGATTCAAAATCGCCCACCAAGCTTCAACGTTTATCCTGCATCGCTTTGCGAGCCATGGAACAGCCAGTCAGTGTGGTTGCCACCTCATGTTCCTCGTCTAAAGTACCTTCAGCCAACTCGAAGGCTCTCCTTAATCATATCGAGACTATTATGCAAAATGAAAATCGCATTCTCAATGGAAATTCACCATACCTATTTACCAGCGAAACATATACGACCCAGGTATTATTATTAAAAGTAGCATGTTTTATGTCTGAAAAGGTTTTATTTGATGAGCAACTCATCACATCTAACGATATCATTGATCTACAGACAATGTCTTCCCAAAAGATGACTCTGATGGCCGAACTGTTTGCATCCGAGGATGAGGATGGCGAGAATGAGGTGATCTATGATGATGATATCGATCCAATTGATCTCGCCAGTTCATTCGAGCACATCGAACATGTACCACAAGAAGACGAAGTTGATTATGAAGATGAAGAAGAAGACGAGGATGAAGACCACCAAGACGACGCTGCCGAGGATGGTGACGATGAAAATTCTGAGGTTAGTTTTTTCGTACCCTTTACTCGCTCCACGTGAACTAGTTAAACTCGAGTATCTATTTTACCCACAAAATCTCGGAGCAGTTCTGTTTTTTCTATCTAGTTTTACATTTTGATTCATAATTTGTATAGTCCAATTGAATTGCAATTGTTCTCGGGGTGGCACTGATGTGATGTCCACTGACCGATCAATTGAGGATGCACCCATTTTGTTAGTTACTGTCCGTTCCGTTTGTGAGTGGCACACACACACTGGAGTAGTGTTTTATTATGACTATCCACTTTCTTTGCTCTCTCTCTTCCTCTTTGATATTCTTCCTGATTTTAATTTGTCAATGAGTTAGCAGACGAGCAATCACTATCCTGCCTCACGCACTGCTCTCACTGCAGCTATTTGATTTCACCTTTCCAAAGCCGGCCCAACAGGCCACTGTCCAATGACTCGGTCGGCCTGTTTGCCCAGTGCACGCATTTCTCACAAACTCGATGTGCTTACTCTCGCTCAGTTCGCGTCACTGTCATTGTGTTTGCCACTTGGTCATTGTTTGCTAGAGACATGCCGAGTTCGAATAGAAAGACCTGAGAAGAGAGAAGAGAGTCCAATTTTAGTTTCGAGTAGGAAATCTTTGTTGTGGTTCTCTATTGGACGTTGATGCCAGTCGTATGGTGACACTTGTAGATGCATTTTCACTTTCCATTCTTTAGTTCTAACCTACAACCCAGAGTCTTATTAAATGCATATCTGTGACTATTTTATAATGATCCATTGGTTATTTGAGCCGTTAGGAAAAGTGTTGCTTCAAGTTTACCTTGCTTCACTTTGTAAACAGTGTAACTTCGGTATTGCATAAATCGAACACTGTCTTCTTAACCCTTTGCTTCACTTTTTCATGTAATTTCGAAGAGTAAAATTTGAAGCAATACTTTAGTTTTAATTTAATTTTAATTTAGAGGTTTACTTTAATAGAATGGAAGTATTTCGTTTTGGCATCATTGAGTTGTGCTTGAACTCTTAAAATATATTTTGAACTCTTGAATGAGAGAAGAAAGGGGTAAAGAGGAGAATGGGTTCCATGTACCGGCATCGGCGTGTCGGCTGTTGTTGTGCCTAGTTGCAGCAGCGTCGGTGGGTTGACACGGTACCATCGCTAGTGCTACCATCTCACTCGGCTCGACTTGATCGGCAGCACGCCTTGGCTGCGGCGAGCAGTGCACTGTGGCAAGTGGCTGTATATCTGTTAAATAAACTGGTGCCGCCGCTGCACGGATCTCTTGCCTTTGCGTATGCTGCCTGTTTGGAAAAGCACTTGCTACTACGACTGCATTTGCAACAGCTGAACTCGCCACCATAGGCAGCCTCTTTTTGCCGAGTATCTCTTCATCACTAAGTGATCTGTTCGTTTCGTTGTTCGCCCAATATCCGCGTCGTCTCGTGGCCAGTGCCACCGCCACCAGCAAGCTCGTCTTTATCCCAACGTGTGCTTGTACTTCCCCGTAGATACCTGCATCTCCACGTCGAGATTGTCTGTTTTTGTTGCTGTGATTGGCTGCATGGCTGCTGTTTGTTGCTCGGTCCATCTCCATTGTCACCAAATGTGATAATGGTCATGGACTTGTTGCTTTTTGTCAACACTTACCTGTGAAGCTATTGTGATGTGATCTATACCAATTCTCTCCAACTAATCTAGTCTAGTCTATTTATGCAACATATGTGATTTACCTGATTTGTATTCTTGAAATATATACATGTCTTTGAATTGTTGTATGATACAGCATATTTACATTTCATGCAAAAATTTAAAAATGCTTTATTTTTGTTTCAGGTTGAATCATTCATCTTAGAAGACGATCCCTCGTTAGACACCAAGTACATGCTTGAAATAGAGAGCAATCAAGCTATTCCTCATAGCAAAAATGGTACGAACGCTTTTCGGCTTGGATCTTGCTCATTGTTTTTTCCTATAGACATCTTGGAACAGTTTGGTACCACCTTTCCGATTGAATCAAATCATCCGATTCAATTAGGTATGTTGTATTCTTTCAATGTTATTACTTGCTTATATTCAAAAACATTGTTTTTTATAGCTCGTGTGTCCAAAGATTCGACCTTGTATCGCAAATTGCAGATTGTTACTTCTGATGTTCACACTGTACTTGATGAAGTTGGGGAGACAATCTCAAAGATGCGGGTCCGCGGTGGGAAATCACCCGGTGCCACCTGTGATCTGTCTTACGCGTCACCAGTCAATACTGCCAACAAGAATTTGTCCACTTCTAGTTCGCTTCCATCGAAAGTTCTTCGTGCCGTTAGGACAACACCAGATTCTTGTCAAAAGTCCAGTGCTCCTTTATCCTTTAAAGCGGTAGGCACCGAAACTGCCAATGAGTTGGATGAAAAGTTACGACAGTTTCGCGCTAAGGGTAAAGCGGACCCAGCTAACGACCACACAACTGAAATGCTACAACGCAAAGATGTGGATAAATTCTTAGCTTATGCTGCGGGCATTGGTGCGATGGATATGGTCAAGTTTTTGCTGACAAGCCCCCTCATCAATTTGAACAAATGTAGTGGAAAAGAAATGACTCCGCTGATGGAAGCAGCCAGCAATGGTCACTTGGAAATTGTTGAGCTTCTGGTGGAGCACGGTGCCCAAATCAACTTCAAGTCAAAACAGAACAACACCGCATTGATGTTTGCTTCTGCAATGGGCCATTTGCCCATTGTGAGGTTTTTAGTCAACGGTGGCGCAGACATTGAAGCTCAAAATGAAAATGGCCACACTGCTCTGATGGAGGCAGCCAGTGCGGGCCACGTCGAGGTTGTCACATTGCTTGTGTCGCATGGTGCCAACATAAACGTTCACTCGAACGAGTACAAAGAGACCGCATTAACACTTGCCGCTTACAAGGGTCACACCGAGATGGTTCGCTACCTGCTCGAGGTGGGTGCTGGTCAACTGCACCGCGGCGAGGAGATGCATACCGCCTTGATGGAAGCCTCCATGGATGGTCACGTCGAGGTGGCGCGTCTTCTACTGGACTCGGGTGCCCAAGTCAACATGCCTCCCGATAGCTTCGAGTCACCTCTCACTCTTGCCGCCTGTGGTGGACATGTTGAGCTTGCCTTGTTACTTCTCCAACGTGGCGCTAACATCGAAGAAGTTAACGACGAAGGCTATACAGCATTGATGGAGGCTGCCAGGGAAGGACATGAAGAGATGGTAGCTTTGCTTCTATCACACGGTGCCAAGGTGAATGCTACCACTGAAGAATCAAAAGAAACCGCTCTTCTCATGGCTTGTGCTGGTGGTGCCTCGGAAGTGGTCGACCTCTTGATCAAGGCTGACGCCGACATCGAGCTTGGCTCCAATACTCCTCTCATTGAAGCTGCACAAGAAGGACACCTGGAAATTGTCAAGAAATTACTTAAAGCTCGGGCTAAGATCAATGCTATCAACTCTAGTGGCGAAACGGCACTAACACTGGCTTCAGAAAATGGTCATCTCGAAATAGTCAAGTTATTGCTTTCATCTGGTGCTAAGGTTGACTTTTGTGCAGAAGGAGGCAAAACCGCGTTGATGAAAGCGGCTCAAGCGAATCGTGTTGAGGTGGTATCTCAACTGATTGCTGCCAAAGCCGATGTGAACCTCGCGTCGACTAACAATGAATACACCCCTCTCTCCTTAGCTTGCTCTAATGGGCGAGGCGAAGTTGTGGAGGTTTTGTTACAAGCCGGTGCCGACCCTAACCATCGATTGAAGGACAACTCTACCATGTTTATTGAAGCTGCCAAGAATGGACACGTCAATGTTGTGCAGATTTTGATTGACTACGGCCAGTTCTACAGCTCCACCGGTTGCGTACAGCAAGTAGTTGGAGATAACCAAGCACCGAGTCTGCCCAAAAGGCCTTCTTCGCAACAGTCATCTTCTCAAGCAACGTCAGTGCCAGTATCAAGTGCATCACAAGCAGCAAAGAGCGTTCCAACGAGCAATCCACCCCGGGTAAAGATGCAGAAGAAGATGCCTCCTCCCCCACCAACCCTGATTGCACCTGCACCACCGCAACCAGTTCCATCTCATATCAAACTGGTGGGCAACCCGACTCTTAAGGTTTACCCTAAGCCTCCTGCATCGAAAAAATGTTCAAGTTATCGCAAATTGTACGTTCCTAATTGCAAGAAAACGCCCTCATCACAGGTCAACATAAAGCACATGATGCATCAAGGTAATGTGAACACAATTAACAAGACAGACCCTCCGCTACCCGCTGCCATCAAGTCCAAGGTGAACCGAAGTCTTTCAGACAGTTTTGTTCAAAACTTGTCTAGTGATAACAAGATGGAAGCGAATGGTTTGATTTCACTTCAGCTCAAGCCATTCCCTTCTCCGCCACCTGTTTCTTACGAGAAGCCTTCAAAACTAGCAAAGCACTTCATGGAACAAGTCTCTACGGTAGGCCCGGAAAACAGTGATTTAGCTGGCGAGATAGCTGCAGCTTTTTTCTATAGCATCTTCAACTCGTTTCTCAAGCCTCATTACAAACCTCCCTTTACCGATGATCAATTGTTTGGTCAGTTAATTGAAGATATCTTGGAGATTCTCAGCAGTGATCTTGTCGACAGTGTTACTGGCGAGTGGCTAGATATGAGGCTCAAAATGATTGAAATATTTCAACATTTTTGCCAGGGTCGAAGACGAATATCTGAAAAACTTGCTACTGATTCATCTTCCGACATCGATTCTCAGATGGATGCCGTTGTTCCTGGATGGGTCTTAAAGAAATTGTGTCACAATTCAAAAGTAACTGAGAAATTTTGCATGCAAAATATCGGGTTGTTTGACCTCTGTCGGATGTTTAAGATTACCACAAGAAATCCATACGGTGTTCTTGGCATAAGCGATGATCTGGTTGAAGAAATGAAATTGCTTGACTTGCTAAGTACGCCTATGAAGCATGAAATTGCCAATTCAAATGATGAAGACATGGAATCGGCCAAAGGAGGCGAGATTGCACCGCGACATGTTGACAAAGCCACCAACGTGGATCAATTTGCATTCACGTTTGAAAACCCAGAACAGGCTATCTTTGCTGTCAAGAATGGCACTGTCTTCCCTCTTGAATACGCCGATGATGCCTTGTTTGACATCTTTATCAAGGCTGCTCAGTTTTTTATGTCACCTGAAAAAGATGCTCTATTAGACGATATTCTGAAGGACCTTGCGAAGTCACCGCCAAATCTGCAAGCCACCATGCGGCCACTTTTTTCGCAGATCCAACAGAAAATGCAGTCAGTATTTATTAAAGGCGCAGATAGTGAGAAGGTGGCAGAAAGCGACAGCAACACAGCTATTGGCGATGCTGTGTCGTTGGCTACCTTGCCTTCAGAGAACGGTAGTGCTTCAACAGACGGTCAGCTCACCGAACAAGAGACTTCCCAAGCCAACCCAAATCTGGGCCACCCGTGTTTTTCGGCTTTCACTATCATCAAAAAACCGTTTCAAGTTGCATCAGTGATGCCAGATTACCCCGGTGATTGGTCAACTATAGAACCGGTGAAATTAGCTGACATGACACAGGTTATCGAGTTGAACAGCACTAAGTTGGTGAACGCTTCCAATTCTGCTATTCTTCCTTCGCAAAAGTTGCTGGCTTTTCGCAATCAAGTGATTGCTGCCACCTTGTTTATTTCGTACACCACTGATGTGTGCACTGAAGACATGCTTCGTGGTCATCTGTCACGAGCCACTCCAATTTTCTCTCCATCGAGCATTGCAAGTTCAAGCATGTCGGAAAAGGCAACTCAAGCTTCCAATGAACTTGGATTCAATCCAGCCGCGGAAACTTTGATAGATCTTCTTAATACTTTTGCTCCTGTGATGCAAGACGAGAGATTTGCATTTTTCCGCGAAAAGCTGACCCAACTTGGTCTAGGGGAACTCGATTCGTCTGTCAATCAAGACTCGGAACTCACTGAAGCCGATATTTTTGAGTTGCCTGGCTCGGCTGCACAAATGGGAATACCTCAAGTTTTGTTCCCACATGAAGGTATGGTTTTATTTGTTTACTAATTTATAATAAATTTTTAAAATTATTTTAGTACTTCCTGGGAACTCTGCTGCTTTTACCGAATTAATGTCTAACGCAAACACGATGACACCCAGCTTTGTTCCTTTTCCTACTGAATTCAATTTTACCTTGAGCAGCAAGACAGATTTGAACTGCACAGAGAACTCGCCCCCTCTTACTTCTAAAGATGTTGAGTACATAAACAAATGTTACAAGAACTTTTTCAGTCAAAAAGGTGTATCCAAACTCAAGTGTGCCCCTAGCTCATCTTCATCGATTCTGCTACCCACGGTGCAGATTCAACCTACAGCGGCTACTGTTTCGATTAACACAAACACCACTTCGACTCCAACAACCGCAGTTTGTGTGGGCACCTTGATGCCTCAATTGCCCCTTCCAGATTCCGTGAGTCAATATAAACCCTCAACTTCTGCATCTATGCAAAAACTGATTCAGACTACCAACTTTTCTCCGATTACAACAACTACTAAATCGATTACAAAGCTAAAGAACTCGGTTAGTCAATCAAACAAGAAAGTAGAAACCGCAACTCAAGATGCACCTACTCTGCCCGCGGCAGTTCAGCACATGCATAATCCACCTGCCCAGAGATCTTTGCTCAAATCTCGTACTACTACCACGCAGACGCAGTCAACTACAAGCAAAAGCAAGACTTCTACTCCGATTGATTTGAATTCACAAACCGATTCTAATCATGATACCGCATTGACTGTCACTTGCGCTTCTGGTCACGAAGAAATGGTCAAACTTTTGATTCAACAAGGCGCCGATATAGAACATCGAGACAAGAAAGGTCACACTCCATTGATGATTGCGGCAATTAACGGATTCCACAAGATTGTCGATCTACTTGCTAACAATGGAGCAGACCTGGAAGCTCAGACTGAACGCACTAAAGACACTGCACTTTCCTTAGCCTGTTCAAGCGGTCGATACGATGTAGTCGAAGTTCTGCTATTACGCGGTTCAAACAAGGAGCATCGAAATGTTTCAGACTACACACCTCTCAGCCTGGCTGCTTCCGGTGGTTTTGTTAACGTCATCAACCTTTTGCTGAATTCGGGTGCTGAAATTAACTCCCGCACTGGTTCCAAGTTGGGTATTTCACCTCTCATGTTGGCGGCGATGAATGGACACACGGAAACGGTGCGTCTTTTGCTCGACAAAGGCAGTGACATCAATGCTTACATTGAAACCAATAAGAATACGGCCCTCACTTTGGCTTGTTTTCAAGGAAGAACTGAAGTTGTTGGTCTGCTGCTCGACCGCAATGCTAACATCGAACACAGAGCCAAAACAGGCCTCACTCCACTAATGGAAGCCGCTTCTGGTGGCTATGTGGATGTTGGTAGAGTTTTGCTTGAGAAGGGGGCCGAAGTGAACGCTGCTCCAGTGCCTGCTTCTCGAGACACCGCATTGACTATCGCTGCCGACAAGGGACACTCTACCTTTGTGGAACTACTTGTCAAGGGTGGAGCGATGGTCGATGTCAAAAACAAGAAAGGCTACTCTCCTCTGTGGCTTGCTTGCAATGGAGGTCACTTTGAAGTTGCCAATTTGCTTGTAAATGCTAAGTGTGACGTGGATTCACAAGACAATCGAAAGATCTCTTGCTTAATGGCCGCTTTTCGCAAAGGTCACGTTAAGTTGGTCAAATTTATGGTTCGTCACGTGACGCAGTTTCCTTCCGAGCAAGAAATCAATCGTTATATGTCCATTTGCACAGATGAAGATATTAAGAAAAAAGTCATGATCTGTTCGGGAATAATTCGCTTTGCTAAAGATCGACAAGCCCAGGAAGCAAATAAGAATGCAGCCAATTTGCTTGAAGAGATTGATGCCGAGCGTTCTCGTGAAGAGAATCGTAAAGCAGCTGCTGCTCGACGTCGTGAACGACGCAAACAAAAGAAGAAGGAGAAAGTTGACAGCAGACCTGCAGACGAGGATGACAAAAATGACTTGGACAATGAAGATCATAAAATGTCAGGCCATGTTGAAGGAGATGATGCTGATGACGAGGACACTACAGCTTTCACTATTGATGAAGATGACTATGACAGTTTCGATGAGTTGGCTAGAGACGAAGATTTGCAACCCCCACCTCCCGTTATTCCCCAAGAACCCAAGAAAAGCAAGAAAAAGAAAAAATCAAAACCAGTTATTGAAGTTCCTGAGACTCCTGAGATTGATAATAATCCAACTCCACAAAATAATCCAATTGAAAGTAACAACAAGAAGAAGGATAAGAAAAATAAAAACAAAGCCTTATCGACAAATTCTACAACAAATGCAATAACAATCAAATCTAACAAAGAAATTGAGGAGAACGTCATCTCTCAACAGCAAGATCGCAACGTTTTGACCAAGTTGAAAAGTGAAGACGAGTTCATTGTTGAGACTGCAAAAGTTAAAACGCTTGAATGGTGAGTATTTTTGTTAGTTCAATTAGGCAATAGGAAATAATGCTTTACGTTTTAGTGAGCCGGATGATGTCAGTGAAGATTCGACTGTAAGTAATGCAATCAAAACGCAAAGTGTGCGAAGCAAAACAGCCACCGCAAAGAAGAACGATAGTTCGGCTTCTAACGCTACCATCGTTGTGAGTAGCAATGGAAATAGTCAAGGAAAACGTGAAGAAGGATGGAAAGAAGTTTCTGGAAAGAAGTCTAAAAAGGTTCTTGTACCAGCTAACGCCATCAGTCGGGTAATAGGTCGAGCTGGTTGCAACATCAACACTATTCGTGAAGTTTCCGGTGCGCATATCGAAGTGGAGAAGCAGAAGGGTCAAGGCGATCGTATGGTTGTTATTCGTGGCTCTGCTGATGCTACTAGAAATGCACATCAACTTATTACTCAGCTCTCCAAGGAAGCTGACAAAGATCTTGCTGAAATAATTCGTCAGTTGGGACTTTCCAAAGCTTGTTCTCCGCCTACATCCACAGTTGTGAGCAATGTGACCACTTCTACTGCAACCTCCATTTCGACTTCGAGTTCTGTCAGTGAGAATGGAGTTGACAAGCAAGCGTGCAAGCAATCGAACAATTCTGTTCGAGTCTCGACTGCATCCAAGATCAACAATGCTACTGCCAAGAATTCGGCTTCGAAGCTCACCACTAGCGGGACTAGTGATCAAACCAAGTCAACATATGCTTCTAGTTCGAATTCGAATACCTCTAATACGGTTTCGTACACAATGGCAGTGAACACCAAAACTCGTGGTACGAAATCTTCAGGGACAAGCAATGGAGTCAAGATCATGAGTGCCGTCTTCAAACCATCTCACAAGGCACAAAATCAAGCCAATGGTCATCACTCGAGTCGAACTTTTCAACCTTCTAACAAGTGCAGTGACTCGGCGAGTGAATCATCTTATAAAAGTCCTTCTAGTGCTTCTAAGATTCCTAGTGATAACGAAAGCACTAAGTCCGAATCAATGCTTTCGGTTTCTTCTCTTAAAACTGAAGCTACTTGTGAGTTTAACACGTTTAGCAATGCTTGGCCAAAGCAGCAAGCAAGTGAGAAGCTCAATTTTGCTTCAGTGGCTGCTTCCGGAGTGTCTCCCATATCACAGTCAACTTCTACGAGTAGCATCAATTCGAAACAAAACATGGAAATCATTGTTGACGAAGCAAAAGCGCCGGGTTTCAACCGACACTTCGCTTCTCCTGGATCTTTTAGTTCATCTTCGACCTCGTCCTATGGTCCCACACTTTCGATTAACACAGCAACCAACTCGATGGGCACTTTGCCCCAACATTCGTTTGGTTCGCTTGGTAACACACGCAGTGCTCCGTGCACTCCACCCATGGCAAACTGTTCACCTGGTCCTAAGTTTCATAGTCAACAACAATCCCCAGGACAGGTTTCGGAGCTCTCTTCACCTGGCACTGCTGATTTAATTATGCAGTCTAAGTCACAGCTTATGGATTCAAATTTTTTATCCAATCCGTCTGGCGAGTTCTCATCTGGAATATTTCAATCTTCACTTTTAATGGGCAACTCTGGTAGCAACAATCTTCCTCCTGGCATGTTTTACCCCAATTCTATGTCAGTTGATGATTCCACTCTTAAAAGTTCGAACAATCAAAGCATCTTTAACTCAGGCAACTCTGGATTTGCTCGATCATCCAGCAGTTACATAGACATGAATTCACCCAGTGCAATTTTTGGTGGCTCTGACCAGCAGTTGCTGAAGTCTTCACTACGATCTAGTCTCAATCCGAATGCACCTGATTTTGCTTCTCGTTCCAACTCGTTTCCCACCAACACTCTTCAACAGCAACCAATGCTCAACCTGAACCAAACGGTCAACTCGTCATCAGCTGGTTCCAACTCGAGTATTTCCTCCACCGGCTTTGGCAATGTCCCTCCTAGGCCAAACTATTTGCCCACAGCAGCTCCACCTATCTCGAGTACGGCTGTTCGCGCGGCAATCGTCAACTACTCGATCAATGTATTTGGCAATCAAGTGCCTAAGCAGCACCAAGAAGCTGCAGCTCGTATGGCACATCTCAGTGCGCAAAACAGTGGCTTTGTAAGCAATGACTTTGCAAGCGCATTTTTACCAAACACAAGCAATGCAACTAACAATGGCAATGTTACCAATCAGGATAAGATTAAGATGTATCAGAATTACAATATGTACAACAGCCAACAAGCTCAATTCAAGGGACATGCAAATAGCAATGGTCAAGCTTCGGTTAATATTGGCCCTCCATCTCCGTTCGGTAGCTCGACGCGACACTCTAATAGTGCTAGCGTTTACTCGGTAGCCAATTTCACCAATTCGTCTGCTGAGTCGATCACTACCTCTAGCAACTTAGCTAGTGTTGCCAACGAGACTATTCTTTCTAGTGAAGATCGCACTGGTGTGCAACGCACAACCAAACCTCCAGCACCGATTGGAACTGAGCGAGCTCAAAAGAAAAACCCTGCAAACATGGCGTCACCGATGCAAAGTACCACGAGTAATCTCACTGCTTTTGGTAAGTCCAAGTAGAAATGAGTGAATCTATGGTGGTAATAATATTGTTTCGTTTAATAGATCAACCACTGCTTAACAACTGGACAATGAACAACTCGGATGAACTAACTGCTTCCGATGCACTACTTTCCGTAAATCGAGGCTTGTCCTTTGGCTCAAGTCTTGTGGGAAGCGATTTCAACGATTTCTTAGTTTATAATAACGAAAATTCACTTCCCTTTTCTCAAATGAATCATTCTTACCAACTATCACGACAGCAATATCCTTCGACGAACACTATTCAGAATCGTCTTAATTTCATGGATGGTTTTGCCTCTTCACTCGATAGTTCCAACTCGGTAAGAAAAATAATTCTAATTAAATTAACAGTTTGTATAACTTGTTATTATAACATTTACATAGATAAATAATTTCAAAAATCTAAATAACTCAACGAGCAACTCTATATTCGGTGCCAACTTCAATCATTGTGCACCTAGTCAAGACTCTGATTACTGGTCCTCTTCAGCAACCTCTTCTGCTCCGATGGCTAAGCCTGCCATGAGCAACAACTCGGCATTCGATAGCAAAATTGTAAGTTTTTCCTAAAATACCATTGTGACTGCCACTAATTTTTTAAAATCATACTTAATTGTAGCATTGGAATAACTGGAACAACTAAACTTTGATAAGTGAAACTGTTTCATCGCAAAAGCAATTTTTATTCGAAATCACGCTTATTCTATGTTTTTATTTTTTGTTTGTGTTTGAATAATGTTATAAATGAAAAGTGTTTAAAATACGTGAACAAAACAAAGTGAGGCGTTCTCTCTACCAGTTGATCAGATGGGTAGAGAGAGAGACGGTGAAGCAGCACAGGATGGGCAGCACTGTGCGGGCTAGTCCGTTTCTGGTGGCACTCTCCTCACTTGTAACTGGTTGCACACTGACATCATCTTGGATCGATCGATCGATTGATCACCATCTTCATTCTAGTGATATCTCTCCTATGACTCCTGGCACAGACTCATTCTCTTGGTTGTTTTGCTCATCTCGATTACCTTGTTCACCACCCACAACCGAGCAATATCCGCTTTTCTTGATCACTCCAGTGACTGATTGATATTCTTAATACTGATTTTCATTAAACCCCACTCAATTCTGTCTTGCTTCCTTTTTGGCCTAGAACGACATGTATCATGTTTTTTCATTGAAACTGATTTATTGCTATATATATTATTATTATTACTATTGCTTGTATTAAGATTTAATTTGTCTGTTTTATTTTAATTTTTTTTCTTGGAAATTATTTTACCTTACGGATTAAATATATGAATATATATATTATCGATCACTCTCAATAAAACTCATTCTCACAATAATGTTATGGAATTTGGAAACGTATTTTGCTTACAATATAAAAGAGCTAATAGTTTTAAGTTTAGTTTATTTACATCTACTAAATGAAAAGGAAAGGTTCACTTTTGAGCTATCTTTTGAGCTTCGGGTTTCTCTTCATTTTCCTCGTCGAGTCCTGGCTTTTCATATCCTTCGACATGATCCCAGAAAGCTAGTGGGAAACTTTCCGGTGACGGCTCCGAGAGTAGTAGAACACGAGTGATGAAGTCACCTAGACCCAAGAAAATGTCGCTCATTAGGTAATCATTGTCCAAAATAGATTCACAGACATACCTGGAGCGCCCGCAGGTTGATTCTCCTCCACTGTCTTGAGCAGTGTTTCCAAGTTCTCCTCGAGCTCTTGATCTGTCTGTTCGAGTCGACCAACTGGCATCTTGATGAAACCATAGTCGGGTTCGTAGTCCTCCTTGTGAAGCTTAAACTCGTGTCCGTTGACAAAGTGACTCACCAGCCGGTGCATGTCAAAGCCAATGTTGCCGCGTTGCTTGGTGGGAAAGAAGGAGCCCACCGTGGTACGGATGGCGGCCAACTCGATCAACATGTCGCCATGGCAGACCAGTTCGTCGAAGTTGTCCAGTGTGATGTCACCCACCTTGAGCATTCGGATGATGTCGGCACAGCCCGCCAACTCGGCACCAGCACTCTTCGCAGCGGCCTCGTCTTCTTCGCTCTTGCACACGGCCACCACCTTGCGCTTGATGCCATAGGCAAACAAGTTCGGGTAGGACACGATTCCGCGAAAACGTTCCACGAACTTGGTCTTCTTCTTGGTACGTAAATCGAGCTCCACTTTGGCCTCCACCAGTGCGTTCGACTCACCATACATCGTGGGATGGTGTGTCTCACGAATCGCTGCCAACACCTCCTTCAGAGGCAACTTTCGCTCTTTGTAATGTTCAATAATGTAAACATTGTCCACTATTTCGCTCAGTTCCCGGCGATCAGCATCAGAAAATTTTTTCGAAACACCTTTTAGGTTCCTTTGGGACAAGTTCCAATTAGTCATGAAACTATCTAAAAAAGAAAACATTGCACCAACTTGTCCATTTGCAGTTTGAGAGGCTTCCACACTTTCGGGGGCGCGTTTTTCATCTCCTCCCTTCTGATGCGTGCCAAGCGCTGTTTCTCTCTGGTAGCTGCAATACGTTTACCTTTTCGAGCTGCATACCTTTTCTACAATTATATTTCTTTGAGGGATTACAAATTACAAACAAACAAATAAAATTTACCTGAATACAAAAGAGATCCTCAGTTGGATTAACAATACTCGGTAATGCACCCCAGTAACACATTAGATTTCTCACTTTAAAACATCAGTAAATTTAATTTTGTTTTTTAATCTTTATTAATCACAACTCACCATTTGTTCTCAACAGATAGCTTTGCAAAAACGCCATCTTAATTAAAATTCAACAATGAGATGATGGTTTGTCTAGGGAAAACTCAATGAATGTTTTGATGAGCTATTTTGACAGTGGTGTGCGCACCATGTGATTGCAATTTATAATCACTATATGGTAGCAATAGTGACATTACTAGTAGCTACAGATGAAAACACATGAAAAAATTTAAAAATGCCTTGATTAACATGAATCAGAGCGGCATCAAGGGCCACCAGCTGTGGCGGCATTTGGACAAAAAGACACAAAGCGGCAATTGATTGAGTCGAGCAACCCACTGGTCGGTCGTCACACTTCATTGGTGGTGACTGGCTCGATCAAGTGCCAATCTCCCTTGAGGCAGCCTTGATGCCGCTCCTTTGCTGCGATTGCAATCGTGTACCTGATTCACTAATGGCTACTTGACTTTACTGACCATCTCAACTCACAAAAAAAGTTACCCATGTTCTCGCTAATTTGGAACCTCCTGGTGGGGCTCATTAAATGGATCACAAGTATCATCAAATGTTATGCTTTTGTCATATTCATATTTATTCTCTCCGTTTTGATTTATTATGTCATCTATTCCTACTCAATACCTAACTTTAGTTTGATTGTACCAATTTTCTTTCAATATGATATCAACTGCGCTCAGCTGCCGTTGATTTCAACGGATAAACTATCCCAAAGCAAGTCTGGTTCTTTATGCGAATTCACTCATTACGAAGTGCCTAAGAAAGCATTTGAAAACTTTTTCAAAAACTCCTATTCTTATCATTTTCGACTGGACATGGAGCTGCCTGATTCAGATATCAACCAAAGTCTCGGTACATTCATGATTCGTCTACGGTTGTTTGATTCGAGCAACAAACAAATCTACAATGGCGCTCGACCGGCTTTGGTACCCTACCTTAGCCATTCATTACGTATGATTAAGTTTACCTTGTCGTTTGTATTCTACACAATTGGTTTATGGAAAGAAGCACACCTCATGAACTTGAATATCATTGATGAACACGTGGATGTGAGCTCGCTTGACTTTAGTCAGGTCGAACGCATTCGATTGGAGATCGAGACTTACAAACCAATTGAAATAGTGCCACCCAGTCAGCTGTTGATCAGTGCCGACCTTCATGGCCTTGTCTATTTGATGTATTTTTGGCGCATCCCAACCTTGATCATGGGCATCTCGATCATTTTCGTCAGCTTGCTTGTCTTCTCATGTTGCTACTCGTTGTGGTCTCGGGGCAAGCGGGTCAGTCCGGTGAGTGAGCGCTCTGTTGAGCAGTACTTGGCCCACCAACCGGACTCGCCACTTCCCTTGCCCCAGTCGTTCGACCACTTCGAAGAGCCTGTGCAATCGTTGACCTCTTCGTGATTCTCTTTCTTGCCCCTTACCCCATTCCTTCCCCATTGTTATGATTTTGTTGTTGTTATCTTATATATATATCATTAACTATAAGTATTATTTTATTGCAATAAAATAAAAACTGGTTTGCGGAGCAACGAGCAAACGTTTCTGTTTTGAACCGAATGCCGTCAACTTATAGCGGTCAGACGTGATTGCCTTTTCGAGTTGTTCCAAAACAAAACGCGATGACACCATTTGACCATAGAAGCAGAGAACTGTATCCGCTTAGTGCAATATGCCAATGAGAGAAAGAGAGAGAGAGATTGTGGGGAGACTGTCAACTGGAGAGAAGTTGGGAACATTGGTGCATAAGTGTGACTAGGTTGGTGTAGTGAGGGGAAAGCAGTGCAGTCCATGGACTAGTCACCATGTAAACCATGGTGTAGGCGCGCTAGCTAGCGAAGCGAGTCGGCACGAAGCAACGATCGCGGCGGGCATTGATCAGCTCGCCTGGCCAGACGCACTGCTCGGTGCCAAAAGCCACTTCTATAAATGGAATGCCAGCACCTCTCTCTCACTCTTCTTTCTGACACATCCTCTTATGGTGAATCACTGGTTTCATTGAACTCTTCTACTTCTTGTTTCTTCAACTACAACTTTTTACCATCTTGCTAACATTTGTTCATATAATATATTCTTTTAAACATTATATGTGAGATTATTTTTGACAGATAGTCACTGAGTAATTGTAACAAACTCCAATTAGATTCTTAGACAGAATTGCATTTTTTGGCGCATTTCTTCGCTAGTCTTAGGTCGTCGATTGGATTAACTCATCGTTTTTAGAAAATTTAATTAATTTCGAGATTTATCCTTGATTTACCACTCTCTTTGGTTTTAAGCAAAGAAAATCTAATTTTCGAAAATATAAAATCATTTTTAAATCCATCAAATTTTTCAATTTAAACTTTAAAATATTCGGGTAATATGATTAACTGTTGAAAAAATTGCTCGCATCGGTATCCAAAGTCAGTATTGTCAAAAAATAATAATAATACAATTGTAAAGATAAGTTTGATACTTTTACATGATGATTCATTGATGAATAAGCATTTCTTGTTATCAACCAAATTAGTAGTTGTGTTAGACTATGTTTGGAAGAAAAGTGAATTCCAGTTGATCAAAGGTGACATTTTATATCACTTTTTTTGGTTGATTTTTTTCAAAAATATCTTAGATAAATAAATATTATTGGTATACATAAAGATGTAAAGAAAGACAAAAATGTGACAGATTTACCCCAGAAAGAAATATGTCAAACATTAGGTTGATTTAGAATTAAAAAATAAAAACTTGAATTATATTGCTTTTGTTTATCTCATATATGTCTGTTCTAGCTATCTTTATATTATTATTATTTTATTTATATTCTATATTCAACTAATTTAGCGATTCCTTTTAAATCTATATTATCCTTTATATATGATGAATAATGACGGTTAAAAACAATTGCATTTCTATGTTAGAATGGACTTGGAAAAGTATTCGATGACATCACCAAAAGCGTCGACTGTTGCCAGTTCTAAAGTTTTACGTGTGTGAAACCTGTCAACCTGTGGAAAAGCTTTCAAGCTTTACCCAAATTAGGTTTGACAAATACAATGGGTTCGCAGGTTGAGAGATTTGAACTCCATTAAAAGCAGATTCAAGAAGAAAGAAATGCGCTTTAAATGTGCTAAAGGTTCCCACAGAACGCGTGTCAAAATTTTAACCCAAACGGGCAAGTGATTTCAAAACAGGTAAAAATTTTAATTCAAATGTGGCAGCTTTCAACCACGATTCAAAATTTTACTCATTTAGGTTAAAATTCATCATATTTTGAAATCACTTGCCTGTTTAGGTTAAGTTAAGTCGCTGGTTAGGAAAAACGTTCGCTGTGTGTTGGATGGCGAGCCTGTCCGGTAGAAGTTGCCGGGTTGGATGGGTGGTGTCCGTTGAGAGGTCGTTGAGAGTAGAGTTGCGCATAGAAAAAAATTTTGTCATCCGATCCGATCCGATCTTCGGATATTCGACATCCGATCCGAGATTTTTTAATTTTTATGTTTTTAGTCAATTTAATGCAATAACTATAAGTTTATGAATGTAAATTTAATGTTTATGTTTAAAATTTAATGTGAATGTAATTTGCATTTAAAATTTTATTTAACAAAAGCTTATTTAATTAAATTATTTTATAAACAATATCTATACAAATCAAACAAAACAAAAAATTAAGCATCCTCTGATTCCGACTCTGAGTCTGATTCGGGGACTAATTCAATCAAAATTTCTTCCTCGTCCTCATCTTCATCAGAATTGTTATTATTGTTATTGTTATTATTATCATCATCAACATCTTCGATTTCTATTTCGTCGATTTCAATTATTTTGGGTTTCTTTGGTATTCTGGTGCCTGTTGTAATTGCTTTTGTAAATATATATTTTGCAAAATCACTAGCACGGTCCAGTTTCAAAAATTTAAAAATATATTCAAGAAACATGTCAAAATTTCGCTTTAGAAATAGTTTGTTACCCATCGTACTGCTTTTGAGTTTTTTTGACTTTTTCGTAAGTAGAATAGGACAATTGTTGAATGCACGTTCTACTGGCTGGTTTGAAGCAGTAACACAGCACATTACTCTTGCCACGCGATACAGTTTTGGAAACTGACTTTTTAGCGAGTACCAGATGTTCAAGGTGGAATGCTCAGTTCCAAATTTGAGCTTGATCTCATTCAGCTGAGCACTGTATTCGCTCATCTCTTGTTTTATGCTTTTTTCCAAGCGTTGTTCACTTGGAGCTGCTGAAGTGGTCATCATAAAAGCTGGCAATTCAGATGAAGAGTTTAACTTAGGTTGATCGACTAGTTCAACTGTTGTCGCAAGTGAAGTTTGTTGAGAGCAAAACGTATCAATAGCTTCAATAGTTTGACACAGGGCATCTTCGTTTTCTTCATAGGTCAACAAAGGCTTATGGTTTTGAAGCCAATATGAAAATGAGAATGGAGAAATAAAGCAAGCAGAAAAGTGTAGAGAATTTAGTTTTTTCACAACCTTCAAGTAGAACATTCCTTTGACAAAATCACGTACGGAGTCACTTATGAAAAAATTGGTTGTTTCAATGTGAGAAATTAAGTGGAGAATCGTAGGTAGGACAAAAGGCATCGTGGCTTGGTTCTCAGTGCTTAATTTTAGTCGGCTTATTTTGAATTCATTCAAATACTTGACAAACGTATCAAGATAGACAAAATCGATTCCACTTATCGACTTCTTGTTTGCTTGAATCGATTCAAGCATAGTGATTGCACTGTCCCAACGAGTTGGAACTTCTGTCTTTAGAGTGATGTGAAAGTTGGAATGATTAGCTGAGTTGACCTAAAGTAAACATAAAAATTTTATTTTTATTTTAAATTTGCTCTACTTACTAATTTTTTGCAGTTGTACATCAAACAAATAATTGTTTTGATCTCATTCTTTCCAAGTTCGTCCAGCGTGTGATTAGGATAGAATTTCGTAAAGAACTCATCGTCGATGACTTTTCCAGATGATAGATGCGCGTTGATTTTTTCATTATAAATCGTAGATTTGAAAAAGATGTGGAAGTTGTGGTTTATACAGCTTATCCACGGAGTGGTGCAATCACTCAACGCGTTATCCGTTGTTGAAAACACCAAAGATTTACTTAAATTGAATTTGTTTAAAGTACACTCTACTGCTTGCTTAGTTGTCATTTTTGTTTTGTTGGGAACACTTATTACTTCTAAAATTCGGGTATCAATCTTCTCTTCAGGTGTGATAAATGTACAAGTAATACACAAAATATTCATTTTTATGATTGTTGAAGACCAGTGATCATAGGTTAAACCATAGGCTGGTGACTGACGCAAAAGAAGTTTTAACATTTCAACGCCATCGTTTCGGAGATCTTCAAAGTATCTTGTTATGGTTTTTGGATGAGCGATTGCATCTTTAACGTCAAACCTGCCATGCTTGAGTGTCATCTCAACAATAGCTTTCGTGTATAATATGAACCCTGGATCATTGATCAAATTAACTGGTCTATTTCCACTTGCAATCATTAGAGCTATGGTTCGATTGAGAAAGGTTTTGGCATCTTCTGGCAATTTCGTGATTACCTGTTTGGTGAGAGTAGGTTGATTTGGTTCAGAGATAATCGAGTGCTTGGATTTAATATGCTCAGCAAGATTTTTCGTCGAGCTTGATGTTTTGTAAATGAACAGACTTTCTTTCTCATAGCAAACTTTACAGATATAAAATCCGTTTGAAAGCTCTTTGAAAAGAACTTCCTCGAAGAAAGCCCAAACCTAATATTATAAATGTCAAAAATAAAAACTTACAGAAAATATATTACAAACCGGACTAGATTTAACCCCAGTTCGGGTTACTTTTTGGAAAGAAACAGTATTCGAGTTTTTAGAGATTAAAAACTTTAAATCAGTAGTTGTGAGTTGTGATATTTGTTTTTCTTCTAATTTTTGTAGAGCCATAGTGAAAAAACTGGACAGTGTGTGAGTACAGAGCGTCACACAGTGTCACAGAGTAGTGCTTCTCCGGAAGAAGACGCACTGTGTCTTACAGGATATTTTTCGATTTTAAAAGGAACTGAATTAGGGATATTTTAACGTATATGGCTCATCCGAAATCATCCGAAACATCGGATCGGATCGGATGAATCCGAATTCATCCGAAGTTTCGGATGATCGGATGGGGGAAAGCGCAACTCTAGTTGAGAGTGTGACGGTTGAATTACGCAGTGGCACGACGCGCATGCTCAGTGCCACGTCGCGGCCATTGCGGCACATTGGCGGCGCTGGTATCCACTGCACCACTGGGCGAGTGCGGCTGCGTACGCGCATGACTCGCCCCTCAACGGCCGTTGGACGAGCGACGGATAAAAGCGAGCGGTGGGCACTGCGGCGGCATTTGTGCCTCGGCTTCCGATTGCAAAGCGCTCTTTGTCTGCTTCTGCAATTCCTGCCCGACTTCTCCCTAACCCTTCTCGATTCATCTTACTCGACTTCTCGGTTCGTCTTTTTATCCATTCTAACATAGGAAGGTTTTTTAATTTAAAGTTGATTTATTTTTTTATAGAAAATCATCTAAAATGCGTGAATGTATCTCAGTTCATGTTGGTCAGGCTGGCGTGCAGATTGGTAACGCCTGCTGGGAGCTGTATTGCCTCGAACATGGCATTCAGCCCGATGGCCAGATGCCCTCTGATAAGACCATTGGAACCGGCGATGACTCGTTCAACACCTTTTTCTCCGAAACTGGCTCTGGCAAACACGTTCCTCGTGCAGTCTATGTGGATCTTGAACCAACCGTGGTTGACGAGGTTCGAACTGGCACTTACCGACAGCTCTTCCACCCCGAGCAACTGATCACTGGCAAGGAGGATGCCGCTAACAACTATGCTCGTGGCCACTACACTATTGGCAAAGAAATTGTTGATCTCGTTTTGGACCGAATTCGCAAGCTCGCTGATCAATGCACTGGTCTGCAAGGTTTTCTCATTTTCCACAGCTTTGGCGGTGGCACCGGCTCTGGCTTTACTTCCCTTCTCATGGAACGTCTTTCGGTCGACTACGGAAAGAAGTCTAAGCTTGAGTTCGCTGTTTACCCTGCTCCTCAGGTCTCGACTGCTGTTGTCGAGCCATACAACAGTATTCTCACAACGCACACCACTCTTGAGCACTCGGACTGCGCTTTTATGGTCGATAACGAGGCTATTTATGATATCTGCCGTCGTAACTTGGACATTGAGCGCCCTACTTACACCAATTTGAACCGTTTGATTGGCCAAATTGTTTCCTCGATTACTGCTTCTCTCCGCTTTGATGGTGCCCTCAACGTTGACTTGACTGAATTCCAGACTAATCTGGTCCCATACCCACGTATTCACTTCCCATTGGTTACCTATGCTCCAGTAATTTCTGCTGAGAAGGCTTACCATGAGCAACTGACTGTTTCTGAAATTACCAACACTTGCTTCGAGCCTGCTAACCAGATGGTCAAGTGTGACCCGCGCCACGGAAAGTACATGGCTTGCTGCCTTCTCTACCGTGGTGACGTTGTGCCCAAAGACGTGAACGCCGCCATTGCGGCTATCAAGACCAAGCGCTCGATCCAGTTTGTGGACTGGTGCCCCACTGGCTTCAAGGTTGGCATCAACTACCAGCCACCTACTGTTGTTCCTGGTGGCGATTTGGCCAAGGTTCAGCGTGCAGTTTGCATGTTGTCCAACACCACTGCTATTGCTGAGGCCTGGGCTCGTCTGGATCACAAGTTCGATCTGATGTACGCCAAGCGTGCTTTTGTGCACTGGTATGTCGGCGAGGGAATGGAGGAAGGCGAGTTCTCTGAGGCTCGTGAAGACTTGGCTGCTCTCGAGAAGGACTACGAGGAAGTGGGTCTCGACTCGACCGAAGCTGACGACACCGCTGGCGAGGAATTCTAAGCTAACAGTCTAATTGTAATGCTTAATTGCGGCATTCGATTAAAGTTTTACTCTTGATTTTAATTTATTTGCTTAGTCACACGAGTACAAAGAGTTTATATTAATGATATCGGATTGCGAAAGGCGTTGCTTGTAGTGAGACTCATAGATGTGTGCTTGAGGATCGCGTGGTATCATCGTTTCGCGCCCATTGCGACTGAAGGCTTTAGATCCATATATCATAATAGAATTGTAGTCGAATCGGGTGATTGGTCGGTACTGGGTGATAGGAATCTTCTCGAACTGGTCATACATTGAGGGCGCTATGTTTTGCCACTTAATCTGCAAGAATTGATCTCGGTCGTAGCGCATATGTTCATGGTAGAGACCCACCGCGTGGCATAGCTCGTGCAGAATACTTCCGAGGTCGTGGCAGCCGTAGCCGAGGGAGACCATCTGCCGACCACCAGCGCGACCCACCTTCGAGTGGCAACTTCAGACGTTGCTTGAAACAAGCAGTTTGAGGCATCTTGGGGCCATGCTGCTTGCATCATCGGAGTCAAACAAGTGGTGAAGAGACGCAAGGCGAACCTTGCTAGTGCTTCACCACTTGTCGCTGCCATGAGGTAAGCAGTGTGGCGAACTTACCCACGTCCATTGGCCAAGTAGATGTAATCCCGTTCCCCTTGTCTTCCTTGGAAGCGAATGCACGTCTTGGACTCTATCTGGTGCATCGCTGCTCTGATCACTGAGCGGAATCTAGCTGCAATAGCACGTCACAGCTGTAGATTGGATTGTGAAAAGGTTAGAGAGGGATACTCACCAAGTGAGGAATCAATCTGGTAAGTGATGACTGCGTTGGGCCACTGTTTCACGTCATTAGAAGCCCGATACGGTCGTCTAAGCATCATGTTGGTACGTTGTGCTCGTCCACCTGTACGTACTCGTAAACGGCGTTTCGGGACAGCTGTAAAGAAACCTCTTCAGCCAAGAATGCTCCTCATCGATATCTGAAAGATACCGTAAGTGATATTGGTAGCGTCGATCACTCCTCCAAGACAGAGTGCACATCCGGCCACGGTAAGATAAGCAATCACTAGCATCGTCACACATGTGAGCGCTTTTTTCTTCTCCCTCTTTTTTTCACTCAAACACTCAAACACTCACTCATCATGAAACTGAGGTATCCATTTGATCTGGACGCTATTTGGCTAGGTTAGCTCCGTCGAGTTGAGGTTTTAATATTCCCAACTCGACTTCATCCTAAGTGAAACATCTGTTGCTAATACAAACACAGTCTGGTGCAAAATGTCCTCGCACAATCAGACCACCAATCTCAACCGGCATTCATGTTGAAAACAATGAATTGATTGCTTTGTGTCATTAATAATCATTTTGGACCTTGCTCGTCAACTATTGTTTGCTTACCTCGAGTTCATACCACGGAAGAGTCACTGTCAACTGTCACTTCATCTACATCATTGAATAGCTATCAAATCAGCAGTCAATTATAGAATTTATTAACACAGTTAATAATGACATTGGTAGTATCGGAATAATAGCGAAGAAAATTGCATTTTGTCCTGAAAATTACTATGTTTTAATGCAATTTGTAATTCTATAGAATTTCATTGTTTAAAACAATTATCCATTTGTCATTAAAATATTGATGTTACTGTGGTAATTTAACTTAATACATGAAAAAGAACTTGTATTGGAAATATTTCCACGCTCTTTTCTCCTATCTCTCAATATTTTATTTTTATTTTATTTTTTAAATTTATTTTTACAACTTTAAACGATTTCTATGCCATCTAGCGCCGATAATCGTGACTATGTAAACTTAACTGGTCTAAGTCAAAATTTAAAATTGCAATTTGTGAGGGACTGTCTATTTGTACAGAATAATCTTCAAGCTGTTAGTGTTTCAACTATGATTTTACATATTTTAGACATACTTTAAAAATAATTTTGCTATAATAATAGTTCTTTCTTATAAATCAAACCGGATTAGAATAGGGGTGGTGGAAAATTTTTGCTGTCACAAAAAAAGTATTTCTTGGGGACGGTAAGACGTAACATGATCAATGAGATTAGCAGCGCAAGCAAGTAGTGCTTAGCAAGTGAGGTGAGGTGATAATCTAGAGAACCATGTGAGTGGTGTAGATGGAGAGGCGATGTCCTTGCGCGGCTCGGATGTGAAGTGACAGTATCGCTCGGAAACGGAGTTGACGTGTGTCTGGCGCACACTGGTGCCACTGATCGTACTGCCCCACGGCCTGGTGTCGTGTGTCACCGGCTCCACAGAGAGATTAACAGTGTTTCGAGAAAGGCAGCCGGGCCGGGCTTCACACATGTTTATCACTTCACCCGTTCCCATCAGCTATCTATCCTTAATCACTTTGGTTGGTATAAAATGCACCTAGATGGTTAAGATTAGACCCACTCGATTGGCATTGACGGCGGCTCACTATCGGCTTCAAGATGACTGACCGAGGTAGCAAGTTTTATCAAAGTAAGTCTCGGCCACCGTCTGTCCTCGGTCCCAGGACATCGCTGACGTACCGAGTGGCCTCATTCCGCGTCACACGGGATATCTCTACTAACAAATCACATTCCAAGTGGTTTTTGAAGTGGCTTCTTTCGATTGATTGAGCTACCGTATTTAAGATTTGTGCTCACAGCTAGATCACAGGCACATCAGTGACTTTTTGTTTTGCATTTGTTTGGCAAAATTTAATATATTCAAAATAAATAATCATCATGGAACTTTCACTTTCAGCTCTTCACCATTTTTACAAGCACAACCAAAGCAAGTTGATATACACCGTGCTTATCTTTACCATACATTTCACATATGTAAGTGACTGATATATTTTTTGCAATTACTCATTTTATAAGTGATCATAATAATGGCACATTTTAGGGCATCGTCTTGACTATTCTCGGGACAGCTATGATTGATTATCGTTATATTTATGATGTACCATTTGAAACCATCTCATTTCTAGTCTCATTTCAAGCTCTTGGCTACTTGATTGGATCATTTGGTTAGAAAACAAATGCGAGTTCGAACACCAATGTTATAACATTTGTGTAATTTGTCTGTTAGTTGGCTGGCTCTACAAATGGTTCAACCGACAACTGTTGATGATTATATTTCTCTTCATCATGGCAGCAACTACCATAGCTATGCCTTTTTACGGCACAATCATTATATTTTTTATCGCCACTACTTTGAATGGCATCGGTGCTGGGGCCTGGGACAGCTCACAGAGTGCCTGGCTGGTAGAAATGTGGTCTGAGCAAGGTTCTGCCGTGATGCAAGGAGTACAATTCATGTATGGCTTTGGCAACATTATTCTGCCTATTCTCGTCTCACCATTTCTTCATGGCGAGTTGTCTGACGAAGTTAATCACTCCAACCATACTATCAACGAGACTATTGCCGAATTAAGTGACCACTCAGCAGATATTGTCACTGCAGCTCAACGTCAAAGGTCACTGGCCATTCCATTCTCCATTGCTGGTATATCAATGATATCCGGTGAGTGACACATGTTCCCTATTGGAAGTACCAGGTTGCTAACCCGCTCACTGAACTCTAGTTACTTTTCTGCTTGCTCTTCTTTACTGCTTTAAACCATATCGCAAAAGTGATTTTGTCCATGATGCACACGAATCATCGAAGCTTGAAAAGGACTCAACAAGTCAAATTCCGCATCGAAAATTGAAGCTGGCAATTATCGGCATTTGTATTTCCACATATGGCACTGCGCAGTTTACCTATATGTATTTCTCAGCTTCTTTGCTGCAATACATGGACATTAAATTTTCTCCCTCGGAAGCAAATCAAGTTCTTGCCCTTGTTTCGATTACGTACACACTTGGTCGGTTACTAACCGCGTTTATCACTTTAAAAGTGAAGGTCGACTTTGTAATTGTGTATCACTATTTGATTGTGATTTGTGCCATGTCTGCCATCTTTATCGGTCGCGACGATAGGCTCGTTATCTACATTGCAAGTGCTTTCTTAGGTAATTGATTGATTAATGATATTTGTGTGTTTAATTTAACGAAAATCACATTAGGTTATGGATTCTCAGCTCTTTGGCCCGGCTTACTCGGCTTTACAGAGTCACATCTAAAGTTGGATGAAAAGGCTGCTTCCCTTTTCTCTGCCCTTTTTGGAGTATTCTTTGTATCCACGCCATTGATTCTTGGAAAGTTCCTCAAATCGCACCCATTGGTTCTCTTTTTAGTAGAGGCCGCATTCTTACTAATTAGTATTATTTTTTTTATTATATTTAATATTGTTGTATATTGTACCAATTCAAAACAAACTAACAAACCAAAAATAATTCCAGTTTATAATTGTGATATTGAAGACATTAAATCTAATAATAAAACATAGACCACAACAATTTACAAAACAATTGCTTTATTCAAAGTTATATTAACTTAACTAGTTTTGTGTTCAAATGAGTTCTTGAGGTGATGAGCAGTAGGCAAACAAGCCTTACTTGCAAGCTCGACAGTAAGACTGAAACAGTTTTCAAGCACAAAGGTTACCAGTTGCTGTCCAAGCTTGGCCAAGGTGCTTATGGTGAGGTCTTCAAAGGGATCAAACTCAAGACCAAGGAGTTTTGTGCAGTCAAAATAATGAACCTTGAGCAAATGAGTGACCGATTTCGAGAAACCTTTTTGCCACGTGAGATCAAAGTGCTCATGGAATCACATCACGATAACATCATTCAAGTGTGGGATATTTTTCGCTCCAACAGCAAAATCTACATCTTTATGGAGTTTGCCGCCAATGGTGATATCTCGGGCTATTTGCGGCAGCACAACGGAATCAAAGAAAATCTTGCATGTCACTGGTTCATGCAAACTTCCGAGGGACTTTTCTTTTTGCACGAAACTTTACACTACGCACACCGAGACATCAAACTCGATAACATGCTGCTGGATGATAAATACATCGTCAAGCTCACCGACTTTGGCTTTGCGCGCGAAGTTTATGTCTGCGGAAAAATAGAAATGAGCAGTACCTTTTGTGGTACTTTACCGTACAACAGTGTCCAGATAGTAGAACACAAACAGTACAACCCATTCAAATCAGATGTCTGGTCGTTAGGTGTAGTCTTTTTCATCATGATGCACAATCGATTTCCTTTCCAGTTTCGTGATCGCAAATTAATGCTCAAGCAAATGCATAGCTATCCAAGTTATCTAAGAAGTCGTTACACTAAACAAGTACTCGCTGCAAATCGTCTAATCGAAGATATGCTCAATCCGGATGAACGGAAAAGATGTTCAATTAAAAGTGTAACCCGCAATGAATGGCTTCGAGATAAAGTCAAAATCAGCCAGCATTCTCAATAACAAAAATAAATTTTTACTCATTCTTTACCAATGTTCAACTACTCAATCATTCCAGGAGGAGACCAAGTGACGCGATCATTGTTTGCTCCATTAGCTACACGCGCTTGACCATGCTTGTAAATTTCTTGTGGTTCTTGAGTTACTCTGCTATTTACATCAGTGGGCATATCCGGCTGTAAAACAACTTCGTTGATACTGGTCCAGGTGTTCTCCATGTAATCAGACTCTTTGTTGTCATAATTGTTCTCATAGTATTGGGACATCAGTTCTTGGTCATAAAACTCACTCTCGGGTACCGAAATCAAACTAGACTTATTGCGAGGCTCAGGCAAAGCCGATAGCTGTTGGGATTGTTGAAGGGGAGCAATCTGTCTGCCACTGCCCATCTGTTCTGGTCTGGTTTGGTTTAGTCTTCTTGACTGCACATAGGTAGTAGTGTTGGAGTGGGTCATTCGACTTAATGGTGGTGGTGGTGCCACCTTGTTATATACGTTGCTGGTGAGTGAGTTTTGAGAAGTAACCCGTGGGCGAGCCCTAACTGTCGAATAGTTGTTGGGATGGGGAGGTGGGCGGGCCGGAAGCATAGGTGGTTGTCCATTAGTTTGCCGAATGCTGCCTTGTCGATAGCCATTCAGCTTGGAAGCATCCAATGAACGGATTGCACTGATCTGGCTTGGTGCTTTACTTGGTCGAGAGGGCGCTTGTTGGTACAACGGTTCGGTTGAATCAGACCGCGAGTTGGACTTGGCCTCTCCTATATTGTTGAGTTGCTGAGCCATCTAGATTCAAACAACAAGTATGCGATCAGTCTGGGCAATCTTGCAAAGTGCTACTCGCATCACTGTGTTTTGCGGCACCAGTTGGCGCTCATCGCACCGTCAAACTTACCGAACGACGTTTTCGATAAAGACTGAATGCAATCGCGGCCATCATAAGCATACCACCATAAAACAAAATGTAAGAGAGTATATAGATGACGTAGATTGGATACAAAGCCATGCGAAATTGAGTTGTGTACTTGTCATCTATAATTGCACTCTAAACTCACAAAACATATGAGAAGATTAGAGATATCATTTAAGCTATTTTTGTAATTTACTAACCTTTTCAAACCATATTAAAGGAAGAATAGTTTCTCGCACATTACGAAACCCACTATATTTTAAATATTTGTAAAGCTTACTCATAACAATTTTCAATTAAAAACTTACGCTAGATATGGAATTGCTTTCACCAAGCCATTCATTTGAATCTTTTCAGCTCCTTTGACAGGAGCACCCATCAGCTAAATCATTATAAGTATTAAATTAATGAAAAGTCAAAAGTAACTTTCAAACTCACTGGCTCTACATCGATATATGCTTGATGCAACTTTGGATCCGGTTCCATGTTTTCCACGTTGTTTCTGATAGCCATGCTAGCGTGCAGAAAGTGAGGATTAGAATAGGCGGCGGGAGCTCCCATGAGACAGCGACTCAGATCAAAGATGCCATCACACCACTCTTCACGCTCAGGGGTAAGACAAAAACACCCGTTTAACGGATTCTTGCTTGGTGCTGCAAACGCCTTTGGGTTAGGAATGAAGCGATAGGTACGAATTCCGTTCACCCATGTGTCCTTCTGGTAGACCACATCGAGACTTCTGTAAAAAGTGTTAAGCTAAATTCAGTTCAACGAGCACTCGGTTGCAATGAACATTACACACCTGCAGAGGTCACCAGTAAAGAAGTAGTAGTGTTTGTCCTTCTGCACGTCCAACTCGAGCGAGGTGCCTTCGGTTCCGTTGATCATATTGCACCGTGACTCGGGGTAGAAGTCCAGTTGACTGATAATGCAAAGACGGTTAGTAATGACAGAAGGTTACTTGAATTAGGGGTCGCAAGAAAAGCCAACCCTAAAATTGGGATCACAGGAAAAGCCAACTATGTGTATTTACATAGAAAAGCTTCTGGGAAGTTTCTTGATAAAAAGCACTGTCAAAGTAACGTTTTTCTAAAAATTTCTTTTAGAGTAAGCTTTTCTTGCGATCCCTATCTAAAAGAAAGTTTCTAGAAAACCGTTTCTTTGATATTGCTTTTTAGCAAAAAAACTTCCTGTAATTCTCCTATGTAAATACAGAGTTGGCTTTTCCTGCGAACCCTACTTGAATGTATTTCTCAATTGTATTCTCTCATAGTTTGTTGGTGTGCGCATGAGCAGTAGCTTATTTGTTAGTTCTTTGGACCTACTTCTTTCCTTTCCAACTGATGAGTCGCAAGAGGTCGGTACCATCTTGTCCAGAGTAAGCCCAGTAGGGACCACCCTTGGTGAAATTTTTGGTCCACAAGAAGCCAAACTTATTGTCAGGCATGCCTGTGTCGGGTAACTGAATGCCGAACATGGCCAGTGGTCGAGTGAGTGTGTCGATGGTGTCCAGAATGGAGAATGGGTAGCCGTTGAGCAGTTCACCTACAGTGATCTCTTTGATCATTGACTCGCCGTGCGACATGAAAAGCACGTTGACCAGTCCAAAAGCCACCGGAGTGATTGCAAATGAGAGCGGCAAAGCGCCCACCAAATTACGCACCATGTTTGCCATTGCCTGACAAATTCATCAAAATTTAAATTTTGAAATAGGTAAGTGGCTTACTGTAAGTTTTAATTTATTTCAATTCTAATTATTAAAGTTTTTTTATTAATTAGTTTTCTTATCGTCTTTGAGAGATTTTGCAGTATTTTCAAAGAACTATAATTATAATTCACGTCATATACATTTTGCAAAATGTACATGGCGTGTACTAGGGGCACCCAAAACTGCATTGTTACCTGATATTAGAGCTATCGTTAATCTAAGCAAGGATTTATGTACTATAGTAATATTTGATTTGAAAATTGTTTTCTTACATAAACTGGAAAGTTGAGAACATTGACTTTGTCGCTAAGTTGACCCCTGGATTCGTGAGGTTTAAAATGAAATGATTGTGAATCATAAAATTGCACTCGGCGATGATCACTACTGTAAGAGATGATCTCTTTGTAGAGACCAAAACTATAACAGAAAGGTTATCGATTTTCAGCTTGTACAACAAATTGTTTAACTCACTCGTAAGTGTAAGGGCCATATTGCTTCAACCTGGCTTTTGCTCCTTCAGAGTATTCATCTGGATTTTCGATACTGAATACGTAAATGTCGATATTGATTGGAAATGGATTCTTATTCCAAGCTTTGGTGAAATCGTTGTGGTCGTTCACTTGAAGCTCGGTGCGCAAAGCAATCTTAAGTAGGTCGGTAAATTTGAAGTAGAGAAAACCCCCAAACAAGAACATCACTGTGGCAGTGATTATCTGCCTACGCAATTTACGAGTGATTAGTGCATTGCTCTTCAAGTTGACCATCATGGTATGGAAAACAGAAATCAATTTGATTTGCACTGATCAAATATGTTTGACCCAATACCAATATGATTGCTGTAGAAGAGGTAACTTGAGTGCTTATCTTTGCTAGGACCGCTCTCTACAACAACACCGTCAGAAGTCTTGCGTTAGTCTGTTAGATCAGGGCTTTTGTAAAATGATAATAAATTTGTTGGGTGCTTACCGCGACGTCGACGCGCGAGCAAGTCAAGTTCATTAGTGCCTCTAAAACCACAGTGCCCAATGCCGCTATAACGATTATTGAAATGGTTTTTATTGATTCCATGGTTCTTCTCTCGTTATGCTACTCTTGACTTCTAATCCTATGCGCCGTTCCTTAGTTGGCACACCACACACACTATCACTGGCAGTTTAAGCAATGTATAATAAATAATATTATGGTTTCATTGGCAAGCATGGTCCGCACGGGCACTTGTTTGGTTGGGTGCCATTTATGTGATGAAGTGTTACGCCTGCCACCAGCACGAACAGGTCGTACCGCCTTTGCTTTCGATCCACCTCGCGACATTTTCGGCAAATCTCACTGTTTGTTTCTCTTAGCACTCTCATTGATCAATCATCATAAGACTTGCTCTGATCACTAGCTCCTACACCATCTCCCCTATCCCTTATTCTTTATTTGCTTGCAACAATATTTTTTATGCTTTATTGCCCATTATCTGCGCTAACGTTGCAATCACTTGGTCGATTCTGAAAAACAATAGTGTTGATTATTATAAATTTATTAAAAACCAAAATGCATAAGGAAAAATTTTGCTTAAAAATAAATTAAAATTAAATTGCTTTCGATTTGACGTTAAAGTTTGATTGCGTGAATTCAAATGTTATTCCATGATGTAGTTGTTGAGTTGAAACATATTTTATAAAATATTTTTAATTTTGTTGCCACATTTTCAATTTAGAATACATCGACAAAACTTTACGCGTTACATTCGATGAAGGCTTATTTTGATGTCAAAGTGTGATTTTGTATATGTAATGTCACCCCTAACACTAGTGAGAGTTTTACATTTTGGGTAGCTTAGCTCGACTTTCCCTGTGGAACACTCCGAGAAGGTTTGGGTTGTGATAGACCGGTCGAAAATGCAGCTTGCAAATTGGCTTAAATGCTATAGAGAGGTGCTCTCATAACGCTGTTTCTCAGGTAACTATTGATTTTTAAATCGTCAAATTAATTTTTAGACATTGAGTTATCACATTTTAAATTTCCCGAGAGTCTTAAAATAATTTGAGATTTAAATTGACTTTTCTTCTTAAGCAAATCAAGTAAGTATGCTGTTCAACTTGGATACAACGTGAGTTAAATTGCTTAGCTTTTCAAGTTCAGCTTCGGATCGTGTTTCATTATAGTTTCTATTGCAAAACAATTTGCGAAAACTCATCTGAAAATAAATTTCAAGAGTTAGGATGTAATAAGTTAGCAAGTATGAACAAATTAACAACTACCTTAAAGTTTTCGCTCATAAAGCCATAGATGAAAGGATTAAGAAAACTATGGGCCATTGCCAACCAGTGACAAACAAAGAATGAGATGACAAAAGTCAAATAGCCAGTCAGATTGTTCACGTTGGGTGGGTAAAACCAAACAACAAAACTGTGCACATGAATGGGAAGCCAGCAGAGTATAAAGAGAATAACAATAGTGACCAACATTTTAATAACCTGCACACCGAGTAATCATTTAAGTCATTTGCTTATTCGATTCGAGGCAGCAAACCTTGATTTTGAGATTCCACTGGACGATATCACGCACAACGTCCGGATTACCAGGTGTAGTACGTCGGATTATATGAACACCAATCGAGGCGTACACAAAGACTAATGCCAACACCGGCAAAGCAAAGGTCACTACAAAAACTACTATGGTAAAGTATTTGCCCTCTTCTTCGTCCCACAATTCTTTGCAATCATAGTAGGTCTCGTTGCCATACTGAAACGGCACTGCTTTCGTCTTGAGCAGTTGCACTGATGACGTTATTATACTGAGTAACCAGATGTAGATGAGTACTTGAAACTTGTGGGTTTTGAAATAAATCAAGGTGTGAAATGGGTACACGATGGCAAAGTACCTATCGAGAGAATTGGATTAATAAAACTAGTAAATTGTTCTATTTTTAAATTTTTTGGTTCATTTGCGCCTTGGGTCAAGCCAATTAGACAAAGCATAATTGAGTTAAACTAATTGATTTAAGCAACTGACAAGTGTGCAACTGACAATTAAGCAATTGAAGGTGCCGATTTGCAAGTAGCAAGCTGCAGGATTGAGATCAAAGTCACTTGATTGCCAGTGACAATTAATGAGTTGGCTGAGTGCAGCACTTATCTCGACATTTTAGCTGCTAGTTGCAAGCATACAGTTGTCCACTTAGCGCCTCTGCAACCGCGACAATAGTAAGCTGATCATGCTTACATGTTACGACCGGATGAGAACCCTGCAGGCGGCATCACCGTGATCAAAAAGCAAAATTAATGCTAGTCTAAACAGTGAGCCAATCAGACAAAAACTGGCATATGCCTAATGCAATGTATGTATAAGTATTTTGTACTGATCGCAAATATTCAAACATTATTTGTTCAAACGAATTATGAGATTGGACAACATACAATGGCTGTATTGGTTTTAAAGGCAATCAATGATGACAGCAAACGATCCCGAGATGTCCAATTAGTGGATTGACTTTGGTAAAAGCAGTTGGCCTCGCCGGTGGCCCACTACTTCACCACCCGCACACTAGTCTATGGCTAATCAACTATTTTACATCTTTCAATTCATTTATTCATTTTTTAATGTCATGTCCAGTAATCATTTCACTATAAATAATATTCTAATTTTTTCTCAGTTATTTTCGACTCATTGGTCATGTAGACAAGCGCGACTTTTTCATATAGTGGACATAAATTTCAACCGCAAAAATAATTTGCATTGAAATCAACAATTTTATTATATAATAAAATGCATTTTAAAAACTGAATAAGCAGCGGCAAATCTAAAATGTTTTTTCACATTTTTATCATTCAAAATTATTCACAAAAGTTATTAATTAAGTAAAATGTGAGGTCGAATGATTTGCATATCAATGCAAAGATTCATATTACGCTAGGATTTTTTTGAAGATATATAAATTATTCACAATATATAAAGATTTAGATTTATTAAAATGCCGAGTTGGGCAAATGGAATTTTCTTAGCTACTTTATTAAAGTTAATGAAGTGTCATTTTAAAATTTTACTCAAAATGTGTTTCTTAATCTGTAACAAACATTAATGGAATAATTCTTTTTTGTTTGATTATATTACTTGAATTGACAAGCAGTGTATTAAAGGTATGATAAATTTTGATAGCAGTATAAATCGAAAAACACATTGCTGAGACAAAGATTTATGGAGCAAGTGGTTGGGAATAGGTCCTTCTGCACACGTAAATCATACAAGCGCTCTGGTGTCGCCATGACAGAGAAGTTGACTTACCTGTCAAAGCCAATCACAGTCAAGGTGTAGACTGAAACCATCACGGCACAAATTTGGGCTGACTGCACCAATGGACACATCCAAGGTGGAAAGATCCACTGGCCAAGCATAAACGAGGTGTAGGTAAAAGGAATAGAGAAAAGAGCCATAAAGATATCGGCCACCGAGAGATTGACCAGGTATTTCCACAGTTCAGAGGTGAGCCGGTCGCGGCTGAGTAGTATGAAGATTGCGAGCACGTTGGAAGCGAAAGAAAGCAATGCAGTGGAAGTGTAGAGTACCACCAGTGCCACTTGCCATGGCTGCTCCAACAGAGCCAGGTCGTGCACTTCCGACGAGTTGGCAGCTATGCTTGCCAAATATATCGAGTCCATTTTGATCTCGTTGCAATAATAATTGATGTACAATACTAACAACCAGTCTTAAATGATGAGTTTGTGGAATGTGTAATAAGAGACTAAGAGATTCCCACTGATCTATCACTGGCCGTATGTCTCACCAATCTGTGCGATTGTACAGAATGAACCATACAGAGAGGCTACTCGCGGAATGCGGTCCTGCTTTGCGTCCTGTCCCGAGCTCTATTCCCGGGCACACTCTCTCGCTACCCAGCTCTTTCACCACTACCTCACTCTCTTGCTCGACAGATGCGATACAAACAGGCAAAAGGACTTGCCGCCAAAGACGATCAAGCTGCTATGGTGCTGCTCTGCTCGCAACTATCATCACTCTGGTCTTAGTGAAGTAAATTAATTAAACTGATTCATCAATAAGGATTTTTCGAAAATAGAGTAACAAAAGCAATTGATTTCACTCAGAATGACTCTTGTTCTGACAGAGACGCTTGTTGAGGAGGCATGATGTTCTTAGACTTTTACCCCTACAATACTTTTTTATTTAGTTGTTGATTCTTTTTTAAGTACATTGTTCATTGAAAAAATTATACTATTGCAACTTATAAATTCTATATAAGTTATTATCTAGTTTTAATTTTAAAAAAATATTTTTATTTAAAATGAAATAAACGGCAAGTTTAATTGAAAAATAAATGAAATTAAATCAAATTGGCTTGTGAATTATAAATGAGTTACTCAATTTAAGTAGTTAGCTCAGCTAAGCGCTTGCACAAGTTAGAATGTTAGAATGCTAAGCGGTAACAGGATCAATTCTCCCTCTTTCTCTCTTCTTTTTATATACTACCTCCCTTACACTTATTTTGGCTTGTTTGCTTTTTTAATTCATGACAGAACTATGACATTTTGAACTGAAATGAATTTAGATGTTACCGACAAAGCACGGCCATTCGCGATTTGTTGTGGAAAAACGTGAAACATAAAGAATGACGTTTTGCCTAGGAATTTTGCGTTTTACCGGTAACATATGTCAACATAGTGATTGTTCATTGTTTGACAATCAACAATATGAGATGGCTTCTAATAATACTACTAGTTTAATCAAATTTAGATATTTTTGTAAATTGAATCTCAAATCTAGAATGCTATCACAAAACTCTCTAAGGTGCTGTCCAAAGTGCATTTGATTTTACCTTGCCACTTAACAGTTACAGCCACTTTTACAGTGTCTCTTAAATAAATAATATAAATATTTTTTTAAATTTACAATTTTAAAAAATGTAGAATTTTAAAAAGTAAGAATCTAAAAAACATTTTAAAACTATTAAGCCATTACTCGTTGAAATATATGTGGAAATTAAATCAGTTAACCAAATTTAAAATAAATTGCCCTTTATGAGTCCTTAAAGCTTAATGTAGTGTTTGGAGTAAAGTAGCCAGGAACTAGTTGACAAGATTGGAATATTGAGAGCGTATGAGCGGTGTAGTGAGAGGGAAGAGGTCTTGGCAAACGAGCATCGACGGGTTGGGTTGGTCGGGCGCGTGCACTAGACTATCGAGAGTGATTGCCTGTGACACCCGGCAGACGAGTGAACTAAAGACAATAACACGATTCTGCCATCTGTCCTGATAGTCTCCAATTGATGCTAATTGGCAAAACGGAAGGCGACAAATGGCACTAGCTAGTGTGCCGCTCGGTTGGCATTGGCCCGCAATGCGATGTGATGCTTAGTGGCCACCGACCATCGTGCGCACCACTCAATCACCGCACTACATCGATCACAATTGCAACTGGTCGATTCACTCACTGCCTCATAGAATATCCCACTTAGATTGTTCTCCACTATAAATACTTCATGACGATTGGATCATTGTATTTGTTTCGAGCTCATCCTTACCAACGCGTTATCTGAAACCTGACACCAGTGAGCGACTGGTGACTAACAAAGTAAGTGGCTTACCTGTCTCTTGTATTCATTACTCTTATCAATTAAAAAAGATTTTTAGATGCTTTTAGCCTTTCAAAGTGAGACTTTTGATGCTCACAGGTTAAATTTTCGTAGTTTAATCAGCTATAAGTTTCTTTATTGTTCATCACTGTACGATAAATATGTTTGCGCTAAAGTCTGTTTGTTTGCCGCCACCTATGAACGTTCCATAAAAGTAGCAATAACAAGCTCTATAATGCATAAACAGGAAACTTTTATGAGATTCCCTGCATTGCCGATCGGTGAGTGTGTGAGTGAGTGCTCGTGTTGATGTTGAGGTTCAAAGTAGCAAGTGTGTGTAGTGAGTGTTTTCGTTTGCGTACGCTAGACGTAGGTAACTGAGCCTTGGTGATTACGCGCTAACTCCGATGAGTTGATGAGGAGTGTGACAAACAAACCATTTGGCCCCCAAACATAAGCCATATGGCAGAGTGATATTGGCACTGAAGTTCCCCTCTCTCTCTCTCTCTCTCTCTCTCTTTCTCAACTTTTATAGAACGAGAGCAGAAGGCAATGATGTTAGCCGAGTGTCGATGAGCGAAATGTGTAAATCAGGTGAGAGGCCGGGAGGCGATGATTCTTGATCAGGTGCCATCATCAGAGTGATGATTGATAGCTTGAACGCGACGTCGTTTTTCTAGCCTAGTGGCTGTGGGTACGTGCCCGTGGTGCCCACTGCCCACTATCAATGGGTCGCTCCTGTACTCGTCTACTGAACACCAGAAAATCAAGCTGTCGAGTAATTATTTGCTTACTGCATCATGCTGAATTAATTAAACATATGCTTAGACATGAAAGATAATTGAGGCAAGAGTGAGTTTGTTTCTGTTTTGAAACTCTTTTTTGTTAAGAATACTCTCTGTGGGTAGGTGGTAGATCGGTGAACAATGGGCCAACCCGCGCTTCCTCGCTCGTTCCGTTTCTATTCAAATTGGAAAGCACTAGAGAGCAGTGGGCCGTGTGCTGGGCTTTGCCGCGTGGAGCATACCACTATGAATGGGATTAAAAATTAATTTAAACACCTATCGCTACCGGCGCTAATTTGCCGGTGATGCGGCGAGTGTGAGCATCACGGCATGGTGTAGCATCAACACCCAGCCGGTCGAAGGGCGAACTGTTGCCTGTCAGCACTAGCTGGCTGTTGGCACATGGCACTGGCACTGGTGGTGGGCACGGGCGCATTTACTAGTGGGATGCGCCCAGGGCACGCGGCAAGTGGCTTGCACGAGAGACTCACCGCTAGCCAACGCTGCATTAAAGTTCCTAACTTCATCTCACTCTCGAGCGAGCGCGCCAACCGACTAATTTCATAAGGTGAAAGAAAGCCAAGAGAAGAATAAATAACAATCCTGTGCCTCTGATGGCTGTGCAAACACGACATGCTACCATGTCATAACAGCCCCCGCGTGTTGGACCGACCACGAGTGCAATCGAGCGCGCACACTCTCGGCGTCTATCAAAGATTCATTGCAATTAATCTCTTAATGCCAGCCAGCCAACTAACCAAGTCATTTCAGAAAATCACCTCCGCAGTGTCAACTTTCAAACATCTCATGTGAATTGGAACCTCTGTGCTATGTCCCGATTTTTGGTTAAATTGGGACTCACAATGCGTCGATTGCCAGCGTGGGTGCTCCTGATTGCTGGTTGTGTGCAATTAGAAGCACGTGCGAGTGATGCGCGAACCACCACTTCCTCACTGACCACTACCATCACCACAGTTCAATGTGCATCCAAGCTTGAGCCAAAGACCTTAGTGGTACGACAATTTGCCGACGATCTTTGGCACCAATTAACCATTCGTTGTGAAGCCAATCTCACTCAAAGTCAAGAAAGTTTTACCAACCCAGTGTTTGATCTATCGTTTGGTGATAACTCCAACACTGGCCTTTTCATCGTGCGCGGTGAAGCAAACTGCGGTGCTAATGGACGCCAATGCTACAGCGAGTTCCGGTTGCCGAGCCAAGCATTGCGACAACTTTTGCTTCCTAGGGTGAACACCACAAATGCAAGCCACTCACACCTAAACAGCCGAGTGAATCATCACGCATCCGCTGTGAAGATAACCTGTGATGTTGCTGACACTTCGCGCAACACGAGACTAACAGTGCGCTGCTCTGACACTAGCACTATTCAATTCGCCAAAGGTAAATTCCATGAACTCCACATCTTCACAACTTAGAGATTGTGGAGGCAGACGATCAAGGTTAATCTCGCTTTGTGTGATAGGAGATATAAATTATAAATAAGGTTTTGCTGGCGTCTAGAGAAATGTGATGTTTGCTCTAGTTAGAAAGCGCGAGGGCGGACACAATGTGTCCACTGTACAATCGCTTAATCGATGGGCTTGTCAGCGCCAAGTTGAATCTTAATTACGCGGTGACACCATTACTAATTTAATCGTATTTTAGTGCTACGTCACCAAGAGAAGTGTTTCACTGACAAAGATGCTCTTGACGAGTGTGGCGAGAATATGGTTTGTAGTCCTGCATTCCAGTGCCTTTGCAAAGCTGGTTACTTTGGCTTACAAGTTTCCTCAACAACAAACGAAGTAATTTGCACTAAGCAAGGTTTGTAATAACTCGTTTTATGCTTTACTATGTACTAAAAAGTTTTGTGGTGACAGTCTCATTAGGACAGAAATGTAGTCACTTTATGCAGTGCAAGAAAAACGACTGGAATTCGTTGTGTGAGTTTGATAGTCTGTTGAAGAGTCGAATATGCAAATGTGAGAGTGGTTTTGAAGAAAGTCGAAACTTGAGCGCAAAGGGTGGAATTTACTGTAAACAAGCTCAAATATCTACTCCAGAATCTACTTCCTTGACTGATGTCAATTTTGTTAAACCAAATTCTCTAGTTACCAATTCTTCTAAAGAATTTAAAGTAGAGAATGATAAAAAAATCCCACGACCTTACATGTTCTCTCGTCTAAGCAAGTCAGCCCAAATTGGTCTCATTGCTTTTAGTGCAGTGCTTCTCTTGACAATTATTATTCTCGCTGTTATCGTTCGGTAAGTTGTACTATTTAAATCATTCAAATAAACAAGTCTAGTTTTCTAGTACTAGGCGGAAGGGTAAAATGAAGTTAAATGAAGAGTGCATATCTAAGGATGATAAAAGTCAAGGGAATGGCCAAAGTGGACTGGGACCATTGTTGAGTGACAAAAAGATTGAAGAAGTAGATGAAGAGGAGGAAGTAGTATTGGCCATAGACGACCTCAATGAATCACCTCAATTTTTCCAAAGCACCGATAAATTGAGTCATCTTCAGGCTAACTATAGTCATCAAGCCAAACAGTCAGTAGTTTAATGTAACGAATTGTGCCATTTTTACATACGCCAGACATTCCAGTCACAACCAAGCTAGTCTTGGTCACATTTATCTCTACGCATCTCAATTTTTTTGTATAACTAATATGTTATTTTACATTTTGAAATACAATTTTTATTATATCGTGAAATTAATTTATTTGCATTGTAATAATAAAACAAATTGTTTAATGAAAATTATTCGGTGACCTTAGTGATGGTGCCGGACTTGGTGTCGAGGTAGGCAATGTCACCGGTGCGGAAGTGGTGACACGCGTTCTCCACCGCGATTAGACACGGCAGGCCAAACTCGCGGGCAATGACTGCCCCGTGCGAGATGGTGCCACCAATCTCGGTGACGATGCCTGACACCAGGGGAAAGTAGGGACTCCACCCGATGTCGGTCGAGTAGGTGATCAAGATGTCACCTTGCTCGATGGCGTGTGCATCTTCGATGTTCTCCGCCACGCACACCCGTGCCTTGATGTCTCCCACCGTGACCGCAGTTCCCTTCAACACCACCGCATCCGAGCTAATTGTGATTGTTTCCTTTTTAAACTCCTAAAATACTGATGTGAAAAACTAAATTGTCTTAAATTGAAAAAATTACCCTTGGACGCATTCGGAAACCACGCACAAACTCATCATATTTGAATTGATTCATTTTCGGATAAAGTCGTTTTCGTTGCTTGGCTTTCATGACTAGAAGAGGATTGCGTTCACCGCTAGCCAGTCGTTTAATTTCATCAAATTTTAGAAAAAACACTAATTCAACTTCGGGCAAAATGCCTTGCTCAACCATTGTCTTGCCCATGAAGAGGAGACCATCGCGGATTATACTTTGAGACTTGACAATCAGAGATTTAGTGTTTTCGCGGAAGCCTACGGCATCGCGACACCACGGCAGAAACCAATACTTGATCAGTAGTCTTCTCCACCAGGAAAGTGGAGTTTTGATATTCTTTAACACTTCTTCTGTGCTTAATGTCTTTTTGGGCTCAAGATTTGCTTTACTTCTAATCAACGTCTGGCATGACAATTAATTTTAAGCAAAATAAAAACTAAATAGATTTAACTTACCTTAATAATCTGGACGCAAGGAATGGGGTTCTGTCCCCAAGGCTTATGCAAAGGGTCAAACTCACGGTAACCACGATGTTTATGTTTTTTAATAAATTTAGTAAAAATTTGTCCTGCTTCGCCTTGTTCAGATTGAAGAAATTTTACCGCTTCTTCATCAGAGAGATTTTGAAAAGTGTCTTTGTCGTCAATGGCTCGAGCAATCTCACGCAACGTGTTGGGCACTTCTGCGCTAATCACATCGTTACAGCTACTCAACATGAAATTAAGGTCGTTCTCGAGATCCGACTCACTCGGTGCAGAGCTTTTCATTAACTTTCTTAGAAACATAGTTTTAAAAGTTGATCCAAAAGAAGCAGGTCCATGCAACATAAAAGAGTGCTCAGAATTCTTATCATTACTGCTTAAAATACAAGCCAGCATTTTGTCAAGTGAAAGTGCTTTCAATTCGTCTTCGATTGTAGGTCGGTTTTCGTCAAACATTATACGCTTTGCTGCTGGAATCTTTTTTGGTGCAAATATAAGCATATAAAACATGCCAATAAACATTTTGAGTCCAAAAAATAACGGTTTGATTTCATTTTCTTTAGCTTCTTTTGCTGATGCTTTAAAAATTTCAAGAATTTCCTTATCCGTGATATGATGTCCAAAAAAAGCTAATACCATGGCAGAAGCCATTTCGTCTTCAGGATATTTTTCGAACATTTTGGTAAAAAAAGACTTAGAAACAATTTAAATTAACAATAAGAATTTCATATCAATTAATATTTAAAACTTACAAAATTTATGTTAAACATGAGATGATTAGTAACAAACCCCATCTGTGATCTGTAAGGATTGTACTCTTCAATAGGGACCATTCCTTTTTTAATGTTGTCCTTCTGCAATACCAATTAGAACATTAGTCTATAGACTATAGAATATATAGAGCATATATTAAATTTTAAAGTTCACAAGTTCGTTAAAACTAGGCACTATTTCGATTTAAGTTACTAGAAAAGTTTATTTCTGTTATTGAAGAATAAACAACGGGCACAAAGCTAGTAATATTTCAATACACATAGTATACTCACCATAAAAGATCCTTCATGTAGAAATAAGTAACACGCAACCCATGAAGATGCTCCGGGAAAGTTTTCGCCCCAATGAGCCCGAGAGTAGACATCTTGTTCGGACATGTGTGGAGTGTCAGTTTCGTGCATCAACTCATAGGAAGTGAAGCCTGAGTCGAGGTTGGTGATGGGTCGAGA
>WURS02427503.1:0-16172 GCA_011762765.2 Rhinocypha anisoptera | reverse complement strand
AGAAAGCAAACGGATGGTGTCCCCCCACCCCACATCCCCCTCCCCCCACGCTCCTAGAAGAGAGGCACGCAGCGCGCGCCTCAATTGTTACTTGTAAGGGATGATCCCTGACCCCTCCCCGTCCCCAGAAAGGGGTTTCTATGCGTCTGTGTTGTCCGTGCCCTCATATCACACACACACTCTCTCTCTCTCTCGGGTACCTCCTGCGCTTACTCTTTTGTCTAATTTATCATTGACCAGGGTGGATGCTTCCAATGGTTTCTGGCATCATCATGGACATGTATGCACATAGATGTATCGCGGTCTGCATACAAATGGAGGCCGTTCTTCATTCCTGTCGGGAAATTTATCAACTAACTCCAGAGATGGCCAGTTTGAAAAACATTATAACGATTCCCTGAGGAAAATTTTTATAGCGGATCGTATTGTGAAGCGAATATTAATATATTTGCGACACCGGAACTTTCCTCAGTAAAAATATTGATGATTAATACTATTGCAATTAATCTTATTGCGATTAATCTATTGACTCTAATTAGTACGAATTAAACGGGCAGGAGTCACAGAGTATATTATCTAGCTCATATTTACCGAAACTGGTACGCCAGTACTCCGACAGATGTTGAGTAATCGAGTATAAAGAAATGGCATTTTATTATTTAAGGAACGGCTACACTTTCTATCCTTTCACCTGACGTGTGACAATAGTTATCACGATGTACATTAGCTACCTAATACTTTGAATATTCCAGCAAATGTATTGTCATATTAATGCCGGAACCTAATACGAGAGACGGTAATAGAAATTCTGTTTAAATTTAGAACTAGTGTAATAAAAAGTATTAGGACTCGTCACTCTTATTTTTGTCTCACTGTCAATAAATCGGAGTCAAGACTCGTTTAGTCACCTGCGTGCTTTCCAGAAAAACAACTTAGGTATGTATTTATTCGATCAATCGATCGATTGATAGGAGTGAATTCGGCCTCTCAAATGAAAGTATGACGATGATAAATCATATGACCTGCGTCCCTTTATTGGAAACCAAAATAGCAAAATCAACCAAGCTAAATCAAGCAATTGAATAGTTAACCACTGGATTCACTTGGTGCGTTGAAACTCGTTCGTAAAAGTTTTTCAACAATGCTGCCGTCAAAAGGTTGACCGCAGCCCCTGAACGCATCTCCTCCTTCGGCCTGAATCCAATGACGGTTAATCTTTGATCGCAGCGAGTGCGGTGGCCCTGATCACCGGCGTGAAAAACACCGAATCTTCTTCCCCCGCCCCCGAATGAATCACCGCCCCCGTTGCGACCCCATTGTGTCCGCGGAGGGTACAGGCGGCGGGCAGAGGGGGGGGGGGGGACAGGGAGGAGGGAGGGAAGCCCTCTCGGGAACGCAAGAGGAGTAATATCGGGCCGACGGGTGCCCGCAACCGCAAACAACGCGCGCCCATCTCTCAGGTGCACCGCGACGAGGCAAATGCAGGGCACAATCGTCCCCCCCCCCCCCCCTCTTCTTCGATCCGCACCATTTTGCATCGCCAAACACGGCGGCCGCTCGCTCTCTGGAGCACAAACTTCGATCGCTTTTTTTTTTTTTTAAATCTACCACCCTCTAGATTCTGTCAATGCGGTCACTTTATTTGTCGGGATCATCCAGTGGATTTGATTTCCCTCAGATGCGACTCACGGTAAAGCTCACCCAGAAAAAAGCGATACCTCCAGACGCGAGTGATCTTTTTCACAAATAGGAAAACCAACCAGTCCGTTGAGAGCCATGTCAAAGAGCTTTGGCTATTTTTTTCTGGTCGATGACCTAATCTTATCGTTGAAAGAACCATTTAAAATGTTGGGAAAGGTTCTCTGTGAGTGGAACAGTTCTGTTACTCATAAAAAAGTGTTCTATGTAAAATTATTTCACATATGGAAAAACAACTTATGAAATGGTCTCTGTTAGCATACATTTTTCACATTTTGATTTAATTTTAAAACTATTATTCACTATGTTTATTATAGTACTCGATTATTATTTTTCTGAATTCCAGGATAACTAATTAAATCAGAAAATATAATGCTTTAGATTCATTGTAGATTTTACTGCATTGCAGTCTCTCAGGCAAATAAAAAGCCTCAAATAAACACTACAAAAAATGGCCCATAATAGAAAGTTAGCTTAATTCCTCTTTGGACAATTAAATAAATGCTCTCTCGTTGCAGTTTCAAATTTATATGATGCAATGACATGGTTATAATTTTAATTATTTTTATACTTCGTTGCTGTAAAGTCTGGTTCCGAACTTAATTACACTGTCGATTGTGACATACTTAACATGGTATATATAGTTTATTGTATCAATTTAAGTTATTGCTCTTTATGACTGGACCTGCTATATTCCATCTTATTTTAATCTCTACTGCTTCATTAGTAATAAATATGAAGCGACCCGTTCCGTGCGGAAATATATTTTGAAAATCGGGCATCTTACACAATGCTGTATCATTGGAAGAAGAGGGGTGTACTTGTCCTTCTCCAGACGATCTTCTTCTGCTTGTCATGCAAATATGCGTCCTTTGATACCTAGGACCGTATCTTATCTTGGTGATAACTTAGGTTTCAACATCTCTTTCCCTCCGAACAAGACCTTTAATTTTATTGGTCCAGGAACTCCAGAGAAACTTCATGGGGCAGGGGAGAACGAGTACCTCACCTTGTGCTTGAGTTCACATGAGTAAGGATTAATACATGCTTACCTCTGCAACAAACCATGAAACTATATATTTCGTTTATCAATGCGGTCATTATTTATAACCCAGATAAATAATTTTCTACTCATAAAATGTTCATTCTTTTATCCTACCCACTTCAGTAAGGGGCTAATTAGTGGACGACAGTGTAAACCATTTATATAAACGAAACACACCACATCCATGTCTTAGGTGGAGAGAAAAACTCATCTGACCGGGATTCGAATTTGCGAACTCAGAATTGGCAGACAGAAAGTTATCCAGCCGCCACTGAGGCCGGCGAAAATACTTTAGCACAGACAAAAATTTAATTGAGAAATATCCATCATGTATATAAAATGACTTGAAAATTTGATTGCACTAAAATTTTTATATGGGTTAGTTCGGTAAGTAACCGTATTTTCAGGTAGATAACTCGCGTGTTATATGTACAAAAAGTATAGAAAAATTTAAAAAGTAAAAGTGCGAGATACACAACGGAAAATCTAGTTTCATTGAATATTGAACTCGGGAATAAATAATTAAACAAATTGTCATTTATCTTTGACTTCACGGAGTATCTACTCACTTACTAGAGCACTTTTATTTCAACCAACATATTGTAAATATTAATTTAATCATATAATTACATTTCTAAACACAAGAGTAATTATTATAAACTGTTACGATAGTGAAAAGCCATACTTGTCAGTATAATACAAAGAAAAAAGTAAAATGAAGTAATTAGACACATTAAAACTTGCAAACATAAATCTTAGTCGAAACCATAAAATTCATCTCCCGAGTCATACTGGAACGAATCCATCGTTCGAACTATTTCCACCGGAACATCAGCAGCTTCGCTTTATTCATTAACTCTATAGTTTTCAGATCTTGTCTTTTCTGTAACCTGCAAATCCCCAAATGTTTTATGAAAACCTCTTTAGGCGGAAGTTACTGTCACAGAATTCTAAATTTCTGTTGTCCATTTGCATTCATCCTCATAAAATGGTCGCTTCGTCTTCCCAGTGTTTGTATATTCATGAACACCTGGAATCATCCACTCCTCCCACTTAGCTCTACGTTTTGATTCTAAAGATTAATTCACCGTTAAATCAAGGGGTTGAAGCTTCTTCATCAGTCCACCAGGCATAGTTGCTACCTTGGAGTATTTATTGATCAATTTCTTTACTTCGGGCACTTAAAGGGCTCGACATATATCCATAATTAAAACAGATTTGAGGTTGAAGAAAGGATGTTTAGGTTCTTACAAATATTATCCACCAGGTCTTCATCATTCCTTTATTTATTCATCCTTTTCATTGGCGGTAACAGTAAGGTCTTCTGAAAAACGCCCCTTTGGAATGGTTTTCCTCTTGAATATCACCAAGGGAGATAACTTGGAACCATCTGACGTTATACACAACACAACTGTAAAATTTGGCTTTTCGTGTCATATCAATGGACACTTCCTTTGCACCTGTAATATTCACAGTCCTTGCAGTTGGAAGGTCGAAACTTACTGGGACTTCATCCATGTTACCCATATTCATTTCTTCTACTAAGACAATGCTCTCTTTTACAAATTGTTTAGGATTCATCACCCTGGCCTCCTAATCTGCAGGTGATAGATTCCGGCCGATGCTTGTCGAGGCTTGAATTATTTCTCATCATGAATCGGAATCCCAAAGAGGGACGTACTTTTAAATCAATTATTTTTTCTCTCGTGCATTTTGCCTGGCTAGGAAGTGAAATTCAAATTGAGAGACTTATTCTTCTTGATCTTTCAAGAATAAACCAATCGTAAAGCTCTTTTTTTTTAGTGTTAGGCCAGAAACACCGTATGTAGCGCATGGATCGTTTTCCACGGTCCAGTTTCTTAAAAATCTCCTCTCATTCTTTCACTACTCTCTTACTCTAACTTTATCTTCATTTACATTGATTTTTTCTCAGATTTTTCGGTCCTCCTACGTTTCTACGGTCCTCCTTTTACGAAAAATCTTTCTGTAACCGCTGTCTTCAAAAGGACCGTCTGCCCACCGAAACATTCGGACTAATTCTCATCAGCGATTTTTTGCTCGAGTGTCTCCATCTTTCCTTTCCAAGTACTCTACTATGGATTTATATATATATATATATATTTATAAGTTAAATGAGCTTTGCCGCCACCAAGATTTTCCAAGTGCAATTATCAGCAGAGACTCGAACCCGGGTCTCACAATTTCCGGTTGAGCCTGGCCAACGGGCAATCAGGAGGTCCGGGTTCGAGTCCCGGCTGAGGAAAACTTTTTCAGATAAATGTGTGGGTTTCCATTCATATTTTTTTGTCTCATTTTATTTCGTTCTTTTATGTGTTCTATCCCTTTCTTTATTACTTATTATTGTCAAACAGCGTCTTGTGTGTTACGGGCTAGCCTTTTGCTTGTAGCTTGCTTCACTCTGCTCCTTGAGGTATTTAGCCGTAGGCAAGCCATGTTGCAGACCTTGTCTGCTGCTTATTTCTCTTAGAATTCGTAAATAGCAAATCGTTAGTAAGTAATGCAAATAGAGCAGACATAGCTACCAAAATGATTAATAACAAATTATGAAATTGAATGAGTAGCACTTTTATAGGAAGTAAACTGAATTCGCTTAGAAACTCTCCATGTTTATTTTCTCAAAACTATTATGATGCTTAAAGTATTTGCTAAAGTAAGACATCAGCTGAAGTAAATTGTTAATCTTGCATCACATTCTGAAATATTATGGTAAAATTTTACCTAAATAGTCGAAATTTTTCTCTTTTACCCTATCGTGTTTTGTTTTTACCTTTTTAACAAATTTTAGTTTAGAATGTATGTTTCACAAGCTTTTTATGTACAAAAGTTGTTACGCATAGGAATTAACTCGTAAACATGTAACAATCGCTAAAGTAAATACCATTGAAAGTGGTTTTGTGCTTACTTCGACTTGCAGAGCTTCTGCTTTTTTTTGAACTGTAAAAATGATAATCCACCACACAACGTAATTCTATTTTTAACTGTGTAATTACAGTTTTTACTGTTTTTGACAAAACTTTGCGATTTTGCGTGAGTATGAGAATTTAGAAATCAAAATTTTCTGCTGTCACAATAAAATGTTACATGATTCGAAACAATGTTTTTCTTACAATTTTTCATAACTAAAAATTTTTAGTAAAATATATACTTTATTGAATAAAATTCTACCTGTAAGTAGTGGGTATGTGGGATCTACCTCTCTCAGATGATTTCTCTAACAGTTTAAGATACTCAAGCACTGAAACTCATAACATATTTTGAGGGGAGGGATGTGGGATCTGCCATACTTTCCAATAAGTCTTTCTAATGTTGAGTGTTTAAAGTTGAGTTGGAAATGAGTATGATTATATTAGATATAATTGATTTTAGAACGTTGAGTAAACAATGGTTGATTAGAGGATTGATAAAGCCTCATAGAACTAGTTCAAAAGGACTCTCTTTTCATATGTTATCGTGATCTCGTACTTATGCTCCTTGGCCGCTTGCCTTGTGCAGCACGACCCGATCCACTAGGGATGGAATCCTAAGGCAAATGTGCTTGATTGATGCCTATTCCATCCCATCCAAAACGGGCCTATTTTCTATTGACAAGCCATGAACTGCCTTATTACATTGACTCTCGTCTCTATCTGGATAATCCTACTCTGGTCCAAAGCTAAGTAAACTTCTTTAGAACTTCCAGATTTAAGTTTTAGAACAACCCATTACTGAAAGTCCGACGAGTATATTAAAGTTAATAAGTAATCAAAAAACGCAATTGTTCATTGTTAATAATTGTTAAGTTTATAATTATAATTATACATACGGATAACAACTTTGGACCCAATATCATAAATATTGATAACATGTGATAACTTAGGTCTTGTAACTTTTAGTACAATGCAATGTTATAAAGTAAGTAGTTGAAGAGTAGAAAATAAGTGTTATGATTTGAATGTAAATGTGGGTAGGAGAAGGTACACTCAATTTGTTGTGATTGCCAGGCAAAGTGTGAGTCATCATCATTGAGTGAAGTGTTTGTGTTCATGAGTGTGAATATGGTGTTTAAGACATTTGAACAAAGTATCATTGCAAATCTCTACCAGGCGAGATGGTATGGTGTAATTAATTCTACACATTGTCGAGTCGATTGCCCGCTTGGTTATTGCTGGAAAGTTAATAAAAGCTGTTGAATAAGTGATGAGGTGGAGCAGTGGGGATGTAGCCAGCAATGGTAGTAATCGAGAGTGGTCCGCTGATGGCCACTCATCCACTTGATGGCGGCGACATGGCTGCTTATAGGAGCCCACTTGAGACCCTCATTGGCTCTGGAGCATCGTTACCAGAGATAATCATCACATGGCAGTGGGGGAAATTACATCGGCGAGAAGTGTCTCAATGCACTGTGGTCCAATATATCACCATTAGACATGATCACACCACGCTCTGCACCAAAGTACCTCAACTATACCTATGCTTTGCTTCCTAAATGCCGCTGTTAAATTAAACATCTCGGTGAACAGCGTTGTCACTGTTGGTGTTGCATTAGCGCTGTTTGATTGTGGCTCATCACAGGACTAACGCTGACTAACACAACCTTTAATATTAATAACTTTTGATACCAAGTATCCAACTAGTAGGCTTTTTCCCCAAGAAGCATTGCTCGGCTCTGTAATTACTACTAGTGATGTTGTATTGATCAATAATGAATGACATGAATCTGTAGAATTACATGCGATGGCTAATTTAATTTAATCACTACCGCTCAAATTGCCTAGCCAAACCAAAATTGGCTTCTATGGTTTTAAAATTCTGCACACAAATTTCGAACACCAGTATCATATTATGTCGTTGCTATGGATGCACAAGTGTAAATGGCTGATTCAACGGTGAGCCTGGACATAGATAAATTCAACGAGTGTCGATGCAATGCATGAGTTGGTGACCAATCAAACTAGCAATGGTGGCTAGCGGTGGTAGTGCCATCAATTATTGACGAGAGATGGGATTTATGAAATATTCACTTGATGAGAGCGGCAGTTGGTGGCTAACTCAGCCGCGCAATTGACCATTGCAATCGATCTTCTCTAGCGAGTGTAAGTACAAATTTAAATTAAGCTCCATGCATTATTTACGATTCAATAATTCTCTTGATACAATCGTTTTCAGATTATTTCTCCGCCAGACTATTTACTTTGTCTAGGCATGAAGAGTTTTATCATCAGACGTTATTTAGTTTAAGTTTGCATTTTAATTCTTTAGATTTAAACCCCTAGCTTTTCTTATGCAAATAGGGGTAAGGAGAGACATGACCCGCACCACTCATCCATGGCACACAACCGGGCACTTGTCACAATGCCATTCAACTTCATTGTAGATGCTCATTAGCAGAATTAGTCGTTTTAATTATCCACAAGAATCAAATAACGTTTGGCTTGTGCGCGTGTATCCTGAGAGACTGACTGCAAGCAAACGCAACCAAATACCCAAGCGAGAAGCAATTACTGCAATTGGATTGAGACTTGGATCACATGGTGAGTGCTCGTGTGCGAATCTGTCTACTAATCGAATGTTTGCTCCAGTGTCGATGCAAAAGGCCGATTGGTGTTTGGCGGGCTAATCTCGCTAAGCAAACAGTCGGTGGTGGATGGTGTGCCGTTCAAGTGCTGTTAGCAGTGACAAAGGACAGCCCAACACTAGCTATTTCTTTACGAAAATTCTGCAGTAATTCAATAAGACAACACTATTATTCGGGTGTAGGGTAAGCGTGTGTGGCGAGTGAATTGTTGTGCGCGCCAGTGCGTGTCGCTAGACTGCGACCTGTGCACGCCGTCGACCCTTGGCCTATATATCGCGCCAGATATGCTCGAGCTAACCTGCTCCGATGCCATCACATCCGATCTGCGTGACAGATGCGCCGAGCAGCTCACTGACTGACCAATTAATCGAGTCCGTGCAGTGCTCTATCCAACTCGTCTTCTAATTGAATGAGCTTTGTTAGTGCTTCTCACTGACGGCCACAATCGGCGGAACGACTTGTCTCGCGGGGTCCGGTCAAACTGCAATCAAGTCTCGTCACTCTCTAGGGACTGGGAGCTGGTACCGATGTACTGCGGCTCAGGCGTAACGGGATCTATTGAATAAGACAAATGATATTTTATTAATATCTGTCCTGATCACTAGTGGTAGTGTAAGCATCGATTGTGACTGTGGCAGCAGAGTGCATGCAATGGCGCTAATTTTGAGTGCCACCAGCAGTGCATCGTTTAGACAGCGAGTCATCAATCAGCGCGCAGACATTCTGGATCGCCATTAGCCCCAATTAGACACAATGGCGATCGATGCAGGACTAGTCAGTGCATGTTTGCCAGTCAAAGTGTCACGAGCTGCATCAGAAGCTAAAGAGTAGGCTGCTGAGCGAATGCGAGAGGGGACCGATTATTTATCGGCCCGGTAACACCGTGTGACAAAGCACCAGTGCGTGGTGGCGCGGCGCGCGCCTCACCACACTGGGGAACACAATTAGATTGGATTGTATGCCCCACTGGCCGCCACGCCGAATCTGTCACATAAAGTTAAGCCACAAATTGACTCATTTGGGAGGCAATTTTCCTTCAATTATTAGTGAAGCATAACTAGTGCTTGCTACAATCTGAACCGAGTGGGAGAGGCCAACACTTGTTTCAAAGCTGTTGGCTAGTACAAGTGTTGGTCTCCCCAGTGAGGGACAACCGTTGAGACCACGTATCGCACCCCAAGTGACACGCGTCGGCCAATTTGCGTCGGCCAGATGGCTCTTTGAGAGATGATCCTGGTTGGCGAGAGGCTGCGCGAAGCGAGTCTTGCCTCTCACTGTTGCCATCACTTGTGCCGCCCATCCGAGTGATGCTATCTAATAGGCACTACACTTTGGGTGCATCTGCATACTCTACCAAAATTTATCTCCACTCAGCATGCTTCAATTAATCGTTCTGTCTATTAGTCTAAATTTGTTAAGAAAAAATTAGCGTTTACAAGTTTGTGTAAAAAAATCACTACCTTTTAGTGCAAAAACAAAGAGTAAAAGTTACAATAAGATAGAATAGTACTAATTGACAAAGCAATTGGCTTTGGCAAGTAGAAAGTGTGTTGTTAGTACCTAGTGAACGAGCGGCTGTGAGATGGAGTGAGGCTGGTAGTGTGTTTGCCGTCTTAATTGAATTGGCTTCTCCCCCCTTGGCATGACCCACCCGACGCACACAGTGGTCCAGTTCTCATCAGTGCTCGCGCCCAGTCCGTTTGTGCGTTAGCAAGCCGATAAGTACATTATCGAGACGAATGCAGTAGAGCTGTGGCGACCAATTATGGCACTTGTCTCGCGCTCGCACGATCAGTGCAATTGATCCGATTAAGGCTGAGCAAGTGAGTAGGAAATGATTTAATCAAGCTTGAAATTTCAAAATAACTATTCTTTACGGCTAACGTGATAATTAAGGTTTGCAGCTCACCGAAAGAGTGCATCTGATGGGTGGGTGGGTGAGACGAGTGGCACTGTCGGGTGGTGCGCTCACTGCCCATTGTGCCACCGCCATTCAATCCACTGGATCAGATTAGTCTTCTCTCTCGGGCCCACTTCTCATCAAATGTGACCGCACCAAACATTGTTTTCTCACTCACTTTATACCTTTGTAAATACTGACAATGCTTTATTTCTACAGATTGTTCAGTCTAAAATAGGAAAACTGCTACCAGAATTAGCATCTAAATTCTACTTCTAATCTGATTAAGTACTACTTTAAAAAATGTATATTGATTTTTTCATTTTTCAATTTTTCAAATAATTTTGTTGATTTCTCATAGATTTTTTTATTATTTTAATTATATATATAATTATACAATAAATGAACTGTTGACAGATCAGATCAGTTGATAGATTCAGATCTAAACTGATGTCTTTTACAAATATTAATAATTTATTAATAGATATTTGAAAAACCAACATTCTTTAAAAATAACAAATTTTTAAAGAAAATGTATTTGAGACATATAGTTAACACTTAATAAAATCAAAACAAGCATCGTATTTTTTTGTTAAAAGTAAGAAGCTAATAAAAATAGATTTAAAGTTTGATGAATTATTGGCATTGCCAATGTGGTTTGATGTTCAAAATTGTTACCCTCTTCGTCTCGAATGTAACAAAATTACCGAATAGCGAACTAGATATACTGGACAGCAGTTTGCAGTATCAATTAAATGACCGGCGTGTAATCCAATTACTAGTGTCTATTGGTAAAGCTGACTAGTGAGGCGCAATCATGTGAAAATCTATTAGCTGCTCAGTAGCTTCTGACCAATCTAATTGACACAGCACTAGTGATGAGATGCTTTGAGCGAATTAGCGATGAATTGAACTCACTTGGAGGCCTATTATAACTCGATTCAGTTGGAAATGGCTCGAGTTGTGCTCGAGTCAACCACTAGCGAATCGGGAATGAAGTTTTGACGAGTAGTAGGCCTGATCGCGCAACGACATTGTCGTTGACACAAATTACACCAGTGAGCGTTGCGACGTGTCGCAAGTGCTGGGTGCCATTCCCAACGCAACATGTCGGCCTCAGTGGCGCGAGCTCACCCTTCTCATCTATTATTAGCATCGTTTTCGATGTTTTTCAAATCAATTACGCGCAAGATGACTTGAAAAGCAGCCAATTACATTGTTAACTCATTGTGACATCTAAAATAGCAACCGGGAGCGAGATGGCTAGGCGACACCGCGTTGCTCGTCTCCTCCAATCTCGCCGTTCGCGATCAAGAAGGCATATAATTTGCTGTGATGAGCCTTGCTTGGTCGGGCTCTTCTCCCACACTAGCCAGCTGACAAGCAGTGGTATGGCTCGCCCCCGGTCCTAGCTTCATGTTCAATGGGGACATAGTCCACCAATCGAAGTTTAATCGACTCACTTGATGTGCAATGGTCTAGGTCTGTTGCAAGCAAACAAAGCGGAAGGAGAGGGCATGGTGAGGATGGTACCGCTGGAAGTGGAGTGAGAACAGTGACAGTGAACTGGTGGCAAGGGAGAGTTGTGAGAGTGGCTGGTGGCAGGGTAACTCAATCGGTGACATCATCGACGGGTCGGTACGCGTAATCACACTAGCCGGGCGGCAGCGGGCAGGCAGGCGGCTTTATTGATGGGCCCACACGAGCCATTGCTTCCGAACGAGAAGGCCACTTACTGGCGAAGTGATGTATATTTGAGCCATAGTAAAATGAGCAGCCCTATTATTGCTTGTCGCTCGCTCGATAGAACGCGCCCCTATTATAGCAAGCTGCCAGGCGCGCGCTACATGCACATTAGTGATAGCGAGGCAAGTGAATTAAATTGCCAGAATCAAGAATCAAGCTAATCGCAAAGCTTTTGACAGACAATCGCAACAGCGACAGTGGGAGAGAGCGACGCACCAAAGTGGCATAATTCGCAGTTGCCAAGCAAAATTATATTTCAGACAAACGAGCCACTCGATCGACTAAGACAATCAGCGTAAAATGAGTTTCAAATACCAGAGTATTAAATATGGTAATGATAATGTCGCCGTGACGCATGCAAATGGTCGGTTGGCTAGTTGGCAGTTAGAGCTGATTCCCGCGGCCGCTTGGTCCAGCATTGAGCTGTGGCTCGACACCACACTAGACCGCCAATCGACTCGATGGTGACTCGATCCCTTCCCAATTCAATTAGGCTTCGCTATCGCTCGGTGACACTCACACTTACTTGTAATCGAACACTTGGAGATGTGAGCTCTATCACCAAAAGTGATTGTTGATTTTCCGATGGCTGGCAATTGAATAGCAACTCGATTGAGCTACCTATTATCTAGAACGAGACAATTCAACCAATAGCCCATTATGCTAAACAAATCAGTACCATTTCAATCGATAACCATAACAGTTTTAAAGGAGCTTTTAAAGTTATTTAAATTGAATTGCTTTATTTTCACACACGATGAACAATGCTTAAGATGCAACCGATATACAAAATGTTACTCCAAGATAAAAAGGAGACGATCCAAATGGTCAAAACTACACCGCGCGGAAGGTCCTGTTGATGACTAGCATTGGAGAGTTGAATGGTGAAAAGGGTGACCGGAACTAGCTAAAGATGATGTGAGTGGGGTGACATAAAAGATGCTCCTTCCGACTGGTTGCCTCCTGATAGAACAGCCACCGATGGAGCTTGGCCGAAGGACATGTTTGGACTGGCAGTAGCCGCAACACTGCTCGCCGCAAATGATGATGCTAGCTGGGTGGCGTACAAAAAGGCTGCCGATGGAAAGGTGCTTGCTGCGGATGAAATGGTGCCCAGGTTGGGTGGTGAGGAATTCACTGAGCTGCTCACCAAACTGGCTTGAGATCCACTACTTGGACTGTTAGCATCCATACCTGGGTTCTGCTTTTTCCACTTTGTTCTTCGATTCTTTCAATTGCCGACAAAAGTTAATACAACAACTAGGATGGAAAGATAAATCTACATACCTGAAACCAGATTTTAACCTGTAAACCCAACAATAGTAATTAACAAAACTGTTTGCCAAGAAAACAATAATTGCATCTATTCTAACTAATGTGTTCTTAATTTAAGGCAAACAAAGTAGCTACACTTGAAAACAAGTTAACAGATTCTTACCTGCGTCTCTGTAAGCCGAAGTGAAAGTGCCAAGTTGAGTCTTTCACAAACTGATAAATAACGTGTGCTTTTAAACTTGTTTTCCAGTGCAACCAACTGTTCGTAGGTGAAGGCAGTACGCGCACGACGTGGTTTGCCACCTTTGCTGTCCATACCTGACATGGAACGTTTTTTCTTGGAACTAGAAGAACTGACACTACTGTGAGCGGAGCCATTGCTGCCGGTACCGGAAGTGGCAAAACAGAATTGATCACTATCACCGGTGAGCACAATGGGAGACTCATTGGCAGGACTGTGACTGGGCAGCTCGTCGCTCATGGCAGAACTAGCTCTTGACTGACTGTCACCTTGATCCGGTTTACTATCCACATAGACTGCCGCACGGTAAAGGTGATTGGTTAGAGTTGACCTTGTAGGCCATTGCAGGCTTGCGCCATCAAGTGTTCCTTCCGACTGTGTCACCATCATTGGCTTGCACAACGATAGAGTCAAATCGGGAAAGTTACAGCTCTGACGAAGTGCCTCTTGCACTAGCCATGGTTGCCAACGAATAAAGCACTCGGGACTAAAGTTGCTAATTTGTCCTGTAAACTTCGAGGGACTGAGAATGTCTTCCACAGAGAACGAAGTTTTGCTACCCGGCTTGCAAGTGGTCGAGCGAGACATTGATATTTCATCTTGCATCATTGAATCTCTTGTTTCACCACTGTTGCTTGTGGATTTGTCTTCGCTCCTTGAATTATTTTCCACTGGAATCTCATTTGACATCTGAGACTTGTCCATGTCAATCATTCTGTTATTCACAATTGCACTTTAAATTAACAACAAAACAAGAATATAAGTAACACGTGGCATAAAGTAGATAGCAATAGATGGCACATTAGACTTCTGATGACAGTAAAAGTAATGCAGATACGGAACTACCTCACAATTGTTGAAATGAAATTAGTGTACAATAGTAGCACAGAAGCAATGTCAGGTGATGTGAGGCTATTTTACTGATCGCACCAAATTTGGTGTGGCAATACGAGGATGGTAGTTTTCAGAGAGGACTACTGACTGCCATAATGCAAAAGCAGTCGTGTCGTTCTCATGTTAGTTTCAAATATTGTCAGAGAGGTCGGAATGGGAAAACCATAATGCCTCAAGTAGTTCAAGTGTTGGGACCATTGGATGAGAGCAAGTGGATGCGTTGTTGGTCAGCGAGTGAGTGCGCCACCCGAGAATACGACGAGCAAAGCGCGAGTGGCGAGTGGAGTGCGCGCCACTACAGACTCACGCTTCACTATATCCGCCAATCGGAGGAGAGCACGCGGGGAGGAGGAATGCGGTGGCAAGATGTTGCGCCCATCAGCTCCCACCACCATCACTACCATTACAAGCAGCCACAACCAACAGGCCGCGCGACAAACCCCAGCCAGAGGTGCCAAATACCTTCCCTAATAAACCTGATTGCCGAGCCTCTAATTGACCAGCCCTCACTTTGCTATGTAGCCAATTGTAGTCAACTGACCAATATCAACTGTGCTACGAGTTTTTTCCACCTGTCCCTACTTAGTAACTTATTAACTCAAAAAATGGTTAAGTCTTTCGAAAAACAAAAAATCTAAAACAATTCCCTAATGAATTCTACCAAAATTTCCAAGATAAGTTTATTGTAGACAATTCAAATCAAAATTATATCACTAGTAGAAAGACCTTCTTAACTAACGTCATTTGGAATTAATTTTGCGGAAAACATTTAATTAACAAAGATTAAGTCGATTATAATTATACGCCGGCAGGAAGAAGACGAACATGAAAAAAGGATAATGGTACGACAAATTAAAAAATTACCTATTTAACAAAATTTTCTCAGATACCCTAGTGTTGCGTCACCCATAGAAGATTTGTGGTGGGCGTTGTTGTTGTCTGCCGCTTTGCTTCTGAGCAGCATGACACAGATTTTTTAATATAATTGAAAGCACTTACTAAAGCAATTGGTTGCTACAAAATTGACACCGAGCCTTTACTAGTGGCGAGCAAGCTCATCCAAAGAGCGAATATTCGAGTCAGACGTTTCTTTTATTAACACTTCGTTTGTAACTGAATTTTAATTGAATTATTTTCCCATTGGTTTCAATGGGGTTTCGGTCGGAAATTGACCACAATTACAAACGGAGTGTTAATGGGATTGTTACATTTATTAAAAGTGCCAGTATTGAGTAAAATTTGCTAACTTGAATCTTTTCTTATTCACTGTAAGGCTTCATTTATTGAATAGCCGAAAGTTGACTTTAAATCCTCTACCAATTCATGATTTTATCTACTAAAGAAATTTGCAATAAAAGCGATTCTGCACGCTGTTGAAATTCTCTTACCTCATGATCCTGAATCTTGAACAGGTGGTTCTAGTAAGAAACTAAGTTCCATCATTTCTCGCTGTCAAGCATTATCAACAACTGATACTTTGCTTCTCCCCTCCAAGTCAACGGTTTGTTATTGAACGCCGAGAATTCACCTGACAATTGAAATAAGCGTACAATTTGCCAATACTGCAAGAAATGCATCCGTGTAGAAGACATCCTAAATGAAGAGACATGTATCATTGTATAGGGTATTCTTAAGATTTCAAAGATGCCAATCATGAAGTTAGATTTTACAAGAGGGACAGCGCTAAAGGTCAAACTCGAGTTAATTTGAAGGGTTATGCAAAAAAATTCGAATTAAATCGAGCGAGAATTGGAAAAGTTCGAATTCCGAATCAAATTGACAGAGAATTCGAAGATTT
>WURS02427494.1:0-16174 GCA_011762765.2 Rhinocypha anisoptera | reverse complement strand
GGGAGAAGAGTAAGGGTTTTGAAGAAAGAGATGATCCTAGCGTGTTTCCAAGGGGAGATGATAATGATGGTGGTGGTGAAGAGAGGGCAGCGGACGCGAAAGCAGCGATACCGCAGGCGTGTCATCCAAAAGTTTCTCTCCTGAGAGGCGTCCTTCAAGGAAGAGTTATCGGTCCCTTACTATTATTTTTATACATTACTGGTATTATTAACGTTGTCACCAGTAAAACTCATCTCTTTTCTGACGACACAGTATTATACAGGGATATTTTCAACCATAAGGATTAGGGAATCAATTTTAATCAATAGTTAAGATATGTAATCATTTTAGAGGGATATGTGGAATTATTTACCATAACTTCGTCCCTGATTGTGACGTAGAGCAAGTGGAAATGGGAGTATCCACGAACAAGGGATCGTCAGTCGTTTTGGGAATCGTTCCGATTGAAACAACGCAAGAGACGACAGTCGACGACTCTCGCCGGCATCTCCCGTAAAAACCACTCGTCCGTAGTGACGACGCGGCGCTTCCGCGATTCCCTCCGGAAGGAGACAGAAAAGGGTCATCGTTTTCCCTTCGAACCCTGAGGGGCGGGAGAGAAAAATATAGGAGGGTAGGGAAGGAGGGTACCAGGATACCGTGGTCGGAGTCAACGCAAGCGGATAAGTAGAAAGGTTACGGCAGCAGGGGCCAGTGAAAAAATTGAAAGACGGGAGAATGGAATCAAGAGTGGCGTCCAGTCCGCCGAAATTGGACAGTCGGCGACACGTGACGTTCCCGCATTTACTCTCGTAGATTTTACTTCCACAAATGTTATTAAAACGGCCGGTTAGGTCGACTTCTCGACGAAACCGATCGTTTTAATACAACTTGTGGGCGTACAAAGTTTTGTTTTATTTCTTCATCATGATCTCCAATTAAGTTGAGATTGATACCATTGCAACCAAAAAAATCCTTTAAAATTCATCTATATCTAACTTCTACATTAATAATCTGCAATCCCCCTTGTGCACTGACAGCATCCTTTTAATTCTGATAGTTTGGGAATGCATGTCTCTCTCTTTGTTTGTGGATAGGATCGGACCGCCCTAATGTATAGGTTGGAATACGGATAATTGTCCGATTCTCACCAATTAATTCAGCGACCCTATGTTATTTCCAATCAATATAATCGATCGTTAAGTCTTCTTCACTCAGACAACTCCCCACTGCGTTTAGAAAGGCAGTTTTCTAATGCTCTTTGTCTTATCGACTAGAAGATATAGCTGCCCTCTGCTCGACACGTAAAAAAAATGCTATGATAACTTTTTATCGCTTATTTTTTCACTAACTAACCTGATGTAACGAGTAGCAGGTTGTAGAATTAAGTTTAATGTGTGTGTCATCAGCTCAGGTCATTTTCCAGTATTTACAAACTATTAATTTAAGAAAAAATTAAAAGGAACAAAAACAAAAATTAAAAGTAACGCTGACGAAAAAATTAAAATACATTTAGGTCTACTTGGATATTAATTTATATTAAATTATATGTCTCGGCACTTTTGAGAAATGCAACAACTCAACTCAGCTGGTCTCCTAGAACATGTTTTAGATTTTCCCTGATGCCGACTTTGTTTCGCAGACCCTGGTATTTATAACACTCCGCTAGGAGGTATCTTATAGTTAAAGAAGCGTCGCGGTCATCACAGCGGGGCGATGTCTTCTCTTCAGTGAAGCTGAATGGGTGAGCTACGGCGCGCGTGACGACCACTTCTTCCTTTCGGTTGTTTCTGACAGACTATGGCATCCAGAAATAGATATACTGCAGAAAACAAACGCTACAAACCATATTGATGTCAGCACTTATTAAGAACCCAAAATTTACGAATTTAAAAACATATAAAGGAACACCTTCACGAGGGAGGAAAAAAATTTATTTTTTTTTATTATCCGAAAGAAGCAAATCACCAATAAATATGAAACACCACGAACCACAAAGTACTCTCATGGGATCGCTCGCCACCCAAGACCAAGGGAAGGCCGAAGGTGAAGACGAAAGATCTGCCCCCACTCGCGCGAATACGAAAAAAGAGAAAAAAAAGACTATCAGACTCTTTCAGTGGGTCTGAAAAACAAGAGTCCAAAGCGGAGATTGGGATGGTAGAGGTTTAGTGAAGAAGAGAGTGAGAGATTTTACGCCCCCGCCACGCGGAGTAATTACCGTGTGACCTCGCTTTTCATGTGGACGACATACATGAAACCGAGCTCAAAAAGTGCCCGGAACAAATATTCACTTGGCTACGTGCTAATCAGCGCAACGATAAATTCATAAATAATAAATTGGGAAAAACGGGGAGTAATGAATGCCTGGATTGTTTCTAAAACCGAGATTCGCGACGCCACTTAATTCGCTACTAGCGCCCTCATTTTAATTCGCAAGTGTCACTCCACCGGTGAACCAAATGCATCATCACCGCAGGGAATTGGGGTCCTTACGAAATGTATTCTAAAAGTTCTCGAAACATATAATCCAAGGAGTCACTAAAGATGCATATTTTATTCAAATCCTAATATTGAAAATAAGGAAATATGAAGAATATTGTGATAAACCAAAAATAAAATTTTATGAATCGTCTCAAATGGTACACCCGAAATTATATAAAGTTAATAAATAATTTATAACACTGGAAAAAATTGTAGATAACGAATAGGAAAAAGAAAAAGTTTTCACTCAAGCCATTCTGTTGGCCAGGCTGATTTTGTAGAGCAATAATTCACATTTCACATTTCGAAAATAATGAATGAAAAAAGGGAATCCAAACTCCCAAGATAAAGTTTTCTCGCACTTGATCTGGAGTCATCGCAGAACTATGTACTTGCTAATTCAGAGTATTAAACGTTAACATGAGTTTTTCAAATTCCCAATAGTCATCTCAAAGACATTGTGTATTTAATTGCCAAGTTAAGGCCCGGGTTTTTTCATGCTTTCTCTTTGATAAAGCGGTCACAATTAGCTCTACAAAATAATCACGATAACTAAGGAAAATATCTTTCTATCGATTATCTTGAATTTATATTCATGACTCACTTCGTGTAAGATGCGAGTATTCATATTTCTCATAATTTTCACACAAACACAAAATAAAAGTACAGTGCGTTTCACAGCATCAAAGTTGTAGTAGTGGAATTGAAGAGTGGAAATGAAAGGCAGACAAAGTAGTTACAGGTGTAGATGCTTTCTGAGAGGAAGATTTCATTTCATCGTCTGCCATATATGATTGCGTCAATGTGTTCGTGACTGACATGATACTACCAAATCATGCACACCTCCTGATCCGCACCATCCATCTTTATCTGAGCTCTTTCATATAAATTAACTTTTGCGCCATTGTTATTGCGTGCAGTGGTGCTATATAACGTTGAAAAGCATTTTTCAATGCATTACTTTGTGCTCCCTAAAAGAACAATTTATTATAAAAACGACCGGTTTTACGCTATCGAGTGGATAAGAATCGCTGCCTGTTCCAATGGAATCCAGGAGATTTCATTCTTTTGAGAGCGCAACTCTTGTTTCGAGTAACCGAAAAGGTGCCATGAAAATATGACTAATAAGGAAATATACGCAGAGTGCAACGAATATTTTTGTTTGCTGAGCATTTTCAGAGGCGAGTGAAGAACCTTTGCCCCAAATGCATTAATGCAACGCATCTGCTTTTTTGCCTGACAACTGCCGCTTTAATGTGGTAACATAAAATTTATCGCCTCAGGATTTCATACATATTCACAAGTCGACATCGCAGAGTCCTCACACGGTGACACTAAGATGAAGAAGAAAAGCTACTTTAATGGGTTTTCTCATATAGTGGGAAAACGGAACGGGGCCGACAGTGATAAATTATGGTAAACAAACCTCTGTTGCTGATACCACAACTGCTCATCCTTTATTTTCAAGCTCACTAAGCGCCTGCTATTCGCTTCTAGGAATTTTAAGTTATTTCCAGCTGAAAATATTCTATGATGATTAGAAATAATTAGTAAAGCCTATCATTTTTTGGAAAATAGAAATAATTATAAATTTGATAATCCCCCGTATCATGGATTTAACAACATTACTAAAGATACACTTAAAATAAACAAATATCTCCATTCACATTCAACTTAAAATGCTTTCTCATTCAGATCTCGCATCTAGTAACATAAAAGTTTTCAATCATAGAAAGCTGCTAGGATTGCGTAGGGTGGATAAACTCCCTCTATGAGTGAAATTCAAGTTCCATTGGTGTTGCCTCGGGGTTCAATAATGTTTCCCGAAGAATTTATACTAAATTTTCACTAGAAATACCAGCCTCTTTGCATTTCCAGCCTGGGTTCCCCCTAGAAATCAGCCGGATTTGAAACCAAGAGAATACATTCAGTAGCAGATAGCTCACCAATTAATGAGAGAATAAATATTTTTGATTCGATTTCATTAAAATCTCTTTTTCAACGACCAAAAATAGAATGTGATCATTTTTAACTATTGTATTAGGTCAGTTCAAGTAATTTTCCCAATGCGTCTTTAGAAGTTTAAATAATGACTGCCACCTTTGAAACTCAGGATTGGTAGCTATTTTACTGAATTAAATTTTTTGATACAACGAATAATATCGAATAAACATTGCAAAATATCTCTTTAAAAATAATATATATATATATATATCTTACTGTGATATATATGATTTTTTCTTGATAAGTATATTCTTTCGTATTTCTTAGGTATTTATTATTTCAGGAAGCATACATCCTCCACGAAGAAAACAATTAAGCGAAGTGTTCGTAAGAGAACGATTTAAGTACTTATAATGTGATGTGATATGTATGGAGATGTATTCAAATGATGAAATATTAGGTAATTATTTACTAATAAGCATAGGAGAATACCGGTCGTGCAATAAAAGAATGATGAGAAAAACCTATTTTCTTTAAATTAGAACTCAGAAAAAATATAATTAGTCGAAAATACCCTGTAAATAGCCCTGTAAAGTGAAATTAGGGTAAAAAGAGTAGATTTCAATGCCTTGGTAAAAGGAACAATACAAATGATTTTTATATGGAGCGTAACATTGTGGTTCAAATGTTAATAGCCATGTAAGGCGATGAGTGCAAATTGAAGGTCTTCGCGGTATGGATATATAGGATGGAAAGTAAAAGTTAAAAAAATAGAAAGCTGAAGGAATGGTAAATGGTATACAAAAGTGAATGGATTAAATAGTGCGAGACCGTGGAATGCTGAAATTTTTTAAAGTATAGTCTTCTCCTTAATAGTCTTCACGAAGTGAGTAGAGGAGAAGGTAGGAATATGAGATAGGGTACCGATATGAGACACCTTAGTTGCGGCATATGTACGCTACTGACATCGTCCTGATTTATTGTTAACTACGTAGTCTAGCACTTATAGCATATTCCGAAGAGAATTCGGTAGTTGAGTTGTAGCTGCAGTGAATGGTCGACTTTTTTCATTAGTGAAACGACTGGAAGTTTTTGTGCGTTCACATTTAAGTGAAATTTTCACCATCATACTTTGTGAAATTATAGGAATCAAACATGGTAGATCAATCTTCATTAATTGAAGTTTTATAATATTACTGGGAACATAAAAACAGTTTATATTTCCAGATTAACATAAAGGCAAACTGAAATGGCAACGTGGTTGTAATATGAGACAATTTGTTGGTAGTAATTTAAGACTGTCTCATATTGTTTCCTAGTTACCTAGATATTGATGGATATGGAGAACACTAACCAATGTCGGAAGATACAACCTGCATATTCTGTGACAGCAAATTTTCTGAGGGCTCTAAGGGTTATTTGTGGATCCAGTGCGTCTTATGGAAGATGTGGGCCCATGGTGATTGCGCAGGACCCGAGAGTGCTATGTACATATGTAATTATTGTAAAACTAAGTGAATTTTGATATTGATACTACTCTTATATGTTTGTCTTATTGATACTACTCATATATGTTTGTCAAAAAAAACTTTTTCTTTAACATTTTGTCGAAATTTCAGAATTTATCTTCTTAAAACAGTACTATCTCATATTACAACTCGATGTTGAGAATCTCAGAAAATTAGCTTTTTCAGAAAAAAAAATTCAAACTTAAAATTTGTATAATTCACAATAAAGTTTAAATTTATAATAACAATCTAAATTGAACTGACCATGGATTTGTGCATTAATTTTTTATTTAAATCCACTCTGAGACTCTCTAGGTCCACAAATATAATAGGTATCTCATATTCCCACCTTCTCCTCTACTACAGAGACCTTAAGATCTAAATAGCAAAGTACAAAAGATTTAAAGGTTTTCAAGATAGAACGTATATAAATGGCGAATAAATAAATTTTGAGGCACCGTCTAAAATATTCTATAAAATTAAAAATTATTAAATAAAAGAGTAATGTGTTACATCAAGAAGGAAATAACCAAGTTAACAGATCCATGCAGAAGCTTAGTGCGAGATGCATCTCATAACAGTAGGTAACGCATAATCCAAGTTTCCATTCTACTAGCACGAATTATTCCACTGGGTTTATGTCCTGAAATATATTCAGACCTGCTTTCAAAATACTTTTTCTGAGAAACTTTAGAGATAAATTTGGAACTAATATGCATAAAAGTGTAACGACTGTTGACCTCCGCGTACGAATGTTCCTGGAATTCCGACGTTAGGTTTTATAAAAGGGACGGATGGGTGTACTCACGCTCCGATAAGGCTAGGAATTTACATTAAAGATTGAGTGATGGAACGGTTAAACGAAAATAATAGATTCGGAAACCCAACCTTTGCCGCATTTGCGAATTCAGAAAATGCGAAATGATTTATGGCTCAACTCCCAATACGCCCGGGTGAATTAAATTCGGGGATGAGCCTGCTACAAAATGGGCTCAATATTATATTAGGATTTTTAATTGATGCGCATAATTCATAAAGCTAATACAATGACCTATTAATTTAGTTCCTGGGCATAAATGAAAAGAAAATAAGTTTTACGCAGGGCCGAACTGAAATTTTAAAAAGAATGGAAAATTCCATGGATAGGCTCACGCATCAGCCGTTGGAAACAAAGTATGTACATACATTCATTCATATTGTAATAGGATACATGCATCTCTCACTCTTTCGCTGCATTCTGCACGGGACGAATGAATAACGCATTTACGCGGCATCGAACCCGTATCGTAAAAATTTTATGGAGTGCACGGCGCGAAAAATATGACTGAACTCAAATGAATTTCATGCCTGGACAGCTTTGAAGGTATTCTTAAATATTCTACGGAATCAATGGGCTCAAAATAAAACCTTCCCACTCTAAAACATTACATAAACCCGGAGCACGATACAAAGAAAATATCGATGGATTGAAAATCCTTTGAATATTCAAATGCACATTAACGTGCTTCGATGACATTTTAATTAAATTCGAGGGAATTATATTTAATTCCTGGTCGTGCCGTTCCCCGAAGCCCGTTCCAAATAAATGCAAAAATATCCAACTAATGATGGCGGAGGTACGGACTCACGGGTTAGAACAAAAGTACGCTTTTGCGGAAACAAGGCTGCCGCTGGGAGGATCTGATGCTTTTCACGCAACACTATTTTTTTTTCCTCGGAGAATGAAGAAATATATTTAACCATTTGACTAAACCTAAGGGTTTCAAAAACGCGAGTAATTGTTGCGGATCCTTAAATACTCCACTCCTTTAATTTTACAGGGGAAAAAACAACTGGTAATTAATAAAAATGTCCGAGGTTTTTCCCTCCTTTCCTCTCGGGCGAGAAATCAAATCTCTCGCTTCCGAAATGTGTCTCCACGGGCTTTCCAAATGACGGGAGGACGCGGCGGCGGACCGCCGTTACCCTTTTATCCCCTCGCGGATATCCCGTTGCCTTCTCTCCGCTATATTTTCATGCTCTCGAGAGAATGGATATTAATATTCAGACAGGTGCAGGAGAGAGAGAGAGAGAGAGAGGACAGAGGGAGAGGAGGATATATGTGTGTTTGTGGACGTGTGATAGGGAAAAAAGGGGTGAACTGGGCGAAATAAAAGAATGAAGACACGCGAGAGAGCGGCGTAAAGACTTTTTTCCATTTCCGTCGCGGGTAATCCGGTGCGCAACCAAAATGAGGAGACATACAGTGCTCACATACGTCAACGCACGCACCAAAGGCTACTGCCTCCGCGCCGTCCCATTTAGCGTTATCATTATTTTTCTGGCATCTTTCCCTCTCCAATTAATCCCTCCGCATATAGGCAACGGCAGTTAAAAAAAAAGTAGTCGAGGCAACTACAGTCGACAGGCAAAGTTGGATCCGGGCTCCTTCGCCACCAGACTAAGTTCGAATCCCAAGCGGACACTTTTACGTGCAGCATTGTTTCATCCGCGGAAAATTCCGACGTTTCCCGGACACTGTGTACCAAAGTACTTCCCACTTGACGCAGGGGAAGTTTACCCATTGAACGCCCTTGTCGTTTCAGAGGTTCCTGACGCTGACCTGTGTGTTTGCCCTTCCCGTTTGTGAATACCTCAATCACTTCCTGCACCTTGATAACTTTCGATTCCTCAACCTTTATAGTAAAAATCTGTTTTCCGATATTTTTACCCTATGTTTAATCTCTACCGGTCATAAGTCCGTAACATCTTCCCATTGAGAAACTGAAAAGGTGAGCAGCTGTCCTTGAACTATAAAGCTTTTCCATTAACTTTATTTGGTTCGTGGTATGACACCAGAGACACTCCCTTGCTTACTCTTCGATGCAAACGTTTTAAGAATCATCAAAAACAGAAATAAATACCAATTTAGAATGGAATTTTATTTTTTCCTGCTTATTCTATCATGGTAAAAGTCACTGTGGGTTGTGTTCCCTTTTGTCCATTTACTATATAAATTATTCGAAAAGTATTCAAGAGAAATCAATATGATAATAATAAAACTGAGAGTACCAATCCCCGACTCTAGGAACGGGCTGATCATGATTTCCACACAAAGGTAGCTGAGTAAGAGCTAGAATTACGAGGAATAAAAAAGTTTAAAACAGAGATGGATCCAAGTGAAAATGTAATTTTGGCGAAACTAATCCCTTCGCCTGTATTTAGGGCGGAACATCGAGGTACGAAAGAGTTCCGTTTACGATTATGGACTTTGCTTCCCTGTCGTAAATTGTCTCGAGATTAGGAAACTGACGGAGCCTAATTTTCCAGCCGCAAACTTCCCCCCTCTCTTACTCTGAACATCCCCATGAGCACTGATGGTTCCAAACTTTAAGGAATTTCCAAAAATTCACCCTCCGTGTATGAAGTGATAGTTAAGATGAAAAATTACCGAGCGGAAAATATCAATTAGTAATCCTAATACCAGACTTCTTCATTATAAACAGCAAGAGTCCATTAAAGCATAAACTGCTAGTGGTTTGCAAATGTGGCTGCCTCAATGTTCACCGTTAAATAAATCTGATTACTAATTTTTTTCACACTAATAATTCACACTAATTCAATAAACATCCAGTAGTTCATGGGAAATTTAGATAATGAAATGTTCAGCAACGTATGGGTATTAATTTTATGAGACGAGTATCCAACAAAATCCGCTCCACCCCCCTTATTTCATTAGTTTTCCCTGCTTAAAACCAATTAAAATTAAACTAATAATAACAGTAAATTACAACAGTGATACTTAAAGTATAAACGTAACCAAAAGTCTTTGCATATAAGAGGGGTGCATGTAGGATGTGTCCTAAAATCAACTCACTGGGTTATTCTTGAATAAAATTTCAATAACCAACTTCAACGCACACGTATTGCACTCTACCCTCCGATATCAATTCGACGCTACTTCATAATTTTCTGTTTTACATAACGGGAAAAACAATCCCCGTGAGGTCACTTATTATTCTCTTTGAACCCTTCAAGGTGAAACCCACTTAAAATATCTCGGTCATTTTCATTTAACCGCCCTTGAATTCACCACAGCATTATAAAATAAAAGTTAAATTAAAACTCCGTGCGTAAATACGTCTTTTGAGTGAAAAGGCGGAACCGCAAATATTTTAAATTTTAAATCCTTCTAAAAAGGGTTAGTCCCAATTACTCTCCAGGGACAAGGTTAAGCCTTTTGCATAGAACCGCCAAAAAACAAGTTGACCCGCATCTTTCCATGAGCCAAAATCAAAATTATGCCAATTCAAAATTCTAGCGCTGATCGCCCTTCCAAAGCTACCAAGCATTTTGTCTCACTTTAAAAACTCCCAAAAACTTTTGAACCAGTATTCGGCCATAAATGGAAATTGCATCAAAAAATCCGTTTTCATGGCTTTCGATTACGAAATACTGACAAAATCAGAACCGCTCTCAACTTTTCAATGCATGTACAGCTAAACTAATAAAGTTAGTAAACGCATAAATGAAGAACATTAGATTACACAGTTTCTTTAAATAGGGTATTATATATGTTTCACATATATCAAGCATTTCAATAAATATTATCGAAACCTCTGTTAAAAAAAGGCACTTTAATGTCGTAATTTAATGAATATTAGCATCAATTATCCAGAAATGATCATTTATCATTGGTAATATGGTAAATGGTAATAAAAATAAATAAATAACAGAAAACAATTGTATTACGTTTACAAACATTCCCCGAGCACCCTTGATAGAGGAAGATAGTATCTAACCGCCTAATAATCTATTGACATCCAATGGCTAAAAATCTGGGACAGATGCCTGAGGAAGCAATCGTGCCATAGTTCACTGTCGAACGGCAGGTGCGGGGAGCAGAAGGCCAGCCCATCTCAGTACGACGCCAGCGAAAGATGCAGCTATTCGGGCCCCGCAGGAGAGCCTGGGTTTTCCATCTCCCCAGAGAAAGCAGGGAGGAGGGAGACTCGTCAGTGGGAGGGGGAGGGGGGTGTTGCTATAGGGGCATTGGAGGTCTCTCTCACTGCTGGGATTGACGTCTGGAACAGCTGCTTCCGTCGCCCACGCATACCTCTCGATCCGCCCGCCAAAGGAGCGACGAGGAAAAAACTGGATGGCTTCGTCGAAAGACGATGCCATTTGCCATAGGGTGCAACGTGGCCGGGTGGGTGTCCTTTGGCTCCGATCTCATTAGGACGGAGGGTCGTAAAAACCTCGGCGGGGAGTTGCACTTGCCTCCACTTAGAGCAGTTGCTGAGGGAGTTTACAAAACGTCTTTCGGCCCTCAAAAAGCGCACTCCTCGACGGCCCTTCCCCAACATCCTGTCTCGTCCGTGACGAAATCCGAGTCTCCGGAGGTGATCTGAAACCCACCCGCTCAGATTCCGAGTAATATTGAGGGGAAACGTGCTCCGAAAAAGTGGGATGAATAATTATCGACAAATTATGTCCCAGAAAGTGCTTTTCAAATCGGCTACACGCCAAAGTTGTCGCCAAAGAAGCCCACCGTTCCACAACAAACTACCGGAATTTTGAAACAATCTGTGAAAATTCTGAATTTCTACAGGTAGCCTACATATGCCAAGAACTCAATACAATGCTCAATGCAAAATGTATATGCATATTGTTTAGGCTTAGTCGAAATGTAAAGAGAAAGAAATTTAATTTCTCAAGTTATTTGCTTCCAAATATTTTATTCTTTTTAGGCTTTATACATGAATAGTCGGAAAATGGTGATTTGACTGAAAGTTAGGACGATTTTTAATTACTTTGCTAAATTACTTCCTTTAAGATGAAAAAATGTCAACAATGGTACCATCAAAGACGCAATGACTTTTGAGATCGATTGGTAAAATATCTTTGTAGAAAAACAAGTAAGTGAGACTTGACATATGGTGCACACCATATGTCATATGATCGCGAACATTCATTAGTGGATACGCATTGGAAGAAGAAGATGAATATGTTAGATAGTTTAAAAGCATGATGAAATACAAAAGTAAAATGCATATAGATATTGGTTATGCATAGATTTAATATTTGCAGAATCTCCAATTACGAATAATTAGAGCAATTTTAGTTTTTAAAGACCAATTAATTTTATACTAACAAGCGACACAAATTTCGACAACAACTAAGTATCCATGTTTGATTTAAAGTCTAATTGGTTTTACTTTTTCAGTCTTCAGAGAAGATCAATATAGCAACTACGAGGGTGGTCTGAAAAGTTTCCGACCCAACAAAGATACAAGATATTTCTGAAATTTTATTTTTCAACATGTCCTTCACTCCTTGTAACTCTACTCACTTCTCCCAGCGATGCTCCCATCTCTGTAACCCGTCCAAAAAGTACTCGGCGTATTTTTGTTTCGGGCGTATAATGGTGTATCCAAGTTTCATCTACAGTTATTAATCGGCGCCAAAACTCGGATTTACTGTGCCTAAACTGCATCAACAGAGCGTTGGAAATGTTCATTCGAACACATTTTTGGTCTAACTTGAGCAAATGCGGCTCCCAAAGCGCGGACAGCTTTCTCATGCTTTAATGTTGATTTAATATGTGACAAACACATTCTTTTGACATGTTCATAACCTCTGCTATTTCTCTCACTTTAATTCGGCGGTTGTCTAGCACCATTTGGTGAACTTTGGCGATGTATTCTTCGGTAGTTGCAGTTTTTGGATGTCCCAAACGTTCTTCGTCTCCCAAGCTCTTACAGCCACATTTAAATTCAGCTGCCCAAAATTTCACTGTAGTAAATGATGGTGCAGAGTCCCCATACATAGAATCCAACTCATTTGTGATTTGCGTAGGCGTATTGCCTTTCAAAATCAAATATTTAATAACAGCTTGGTACTCGTCAATTTTCACAAAAACACATCAACTCACTCAAACGACTGTTACATAACAACTGCACGTTCAAAATTGCTGAAACTTTGGTGAAAAACTGTCAACAGATGAACAACAAAATTCACTAGCTTTTATTTACGAATGCTGCCATCTTCACGCTGAGGTCGGAAACTTTTCAGACCACCCTCATAAAGGGGGAGAAGTGAGCTGAAGTCTAGTGGTGTTTGATGCAAGGTGTAATTTGGTATTGGAAAAGGGATTGGCAGATTTCCTTGTTCAGTTCGCCAGGTTTAGACTGGGAAATCCAAAAAATTCTAGTAGAAGGTGTTATCTCACAAATTCCCACCTTGTTATTGCTTGCCAACTCATGAAGGGCTTCTATAATGATAAGGAAAAATGTCTCGGTCTGTAAGTTATGAAATTTTGTGTTGAGGAATAATAGTATTCAAAAACCACAAAAACTAGATTTTTTGGAATAGCAGTAGTTTTTTATTCTGATTGAAAGACAACTAGTGCATTCCCCTTTATAAAATTAGAGGCAGAAAATGCAGGTGAGGAAGTAGTTTTTATATACTAACTGATCTATAGTATTCCTCATAATGGGGAGATTAATGGTTGTAGAATTGGAGAGAATTCACATCAGTGGCTATTGCAGGTTGAGGAGAGGATGTCATTGGGAAGTCGTTTGAATATTAAGGGCACTTACGTTTGAAAGAAATAGTTGGACATTTGGATACACTATTTTTTCTTAAGGAGTTTATAGTTCTCTTAGGCTCTGGAAAATTTTTTAAGACTCCGGAAAAAAGTTGTTTCAAGGTTTAAATTATCAAAACAGTGTTTTTGTATGGGGAGTGTAACAAGCTGTTAACAACCACAGTATTCAACCCTAAGGTCGGTTTGATAGATATGAATAGAGCCTGCTTAGTACTAAGCCCAACAGTTTATGAAACCTTGAACATCAAAGTAGGGGGTCAGTTACTTTCCCTGTGGTAAGCTGTTTCCCAAGAAAATGTACTACCCAGAAAACCACTCATTCTGGGTGTCACTCACTCAAATGGAGGTGTCTGGAGCCATCACCGGGACCTCCAAATCAGTTTTCAAGCACGGTACCCACTGAACTACCACAACTCCATTCTGAGCCATAGGGGGTAATATTTTGATCTTAAGTAATTTTTCAGGAGAGAGACATCTCTTCAGCGAACAATGTACATTTTCCTTTTATGTTTTTGAGGAGAATTATTGTTGCAGGTATGTTGGCCACAAACAGATTGGGAATATGCTTTTGAACTTTTCATTTAAGCCTGTTACACATGACACTATTTTTTGGGCCAGAAATGGTACTAGAAATTGCCTGGGTTTTGTAGCACAATTCTTAGCCCAACTAATTGCATGAAGTTTGTACCAGAGGTTGGTGCTATAGATTGTTCCTTCCAAAGGTTTCCATGGTGTTCGGTGGATGCTCTCTGCATTTCTTCGGGTTGCATCCGCGTAGATTGTGATTATTTGACAACATTTTCGCCAACTCACCTGTTGGCGTCTTCAGGTCGAAGTGTTCCCTCCCATTGCATGAAAATGGCGGACACATCAATATATACGATAAAAATAATGAAGTACGTTTTAAACGGAAATTAAAAAGAATACTAACATAAATGCTCTTTTCACATGATCAAGATTCGCATGATACTCAACTAACAATTCTATAATACGTGTTACACACTATTTCATTATTTGCTTTAACTTAAATATGTTAACTCTACATCAACATATACGATAAAAATAATGAAATACATTTTAAACTGAAATTAAAGAGAATACTAACTAAATGCTGTTCTTGAGTAGTTAAGATTCGCATGGACCACTACTAACAATTCCATAGCATGTTTTACACATTATTAGTGATATCTAAAATATGTTAATTATACATCAACATTAGTGATAAAAATAATGAAGTACATTTTAAATGTAAATAAAACAGAATACTAACCTTGAATGTTTTTTAGTCGCCGAATCTCACATAAACTCTCACACCTGGTAAAAAAAAATGGCAGAAATAAAACATGTTCTATCCTGTGCAACTGGCAGGCAACTACTGGTTCCACCTTCAGATGGCAGGGAATTCGCTATAACACATGATGCAAAACATGGCTAGCATTTTCTTGCACCATTTCTGGCCCAAGAAATAGCATCTTATGTAACGGACTTTGGGATGGGTGACGACTGGAAATTAAGTTACTGTTGTCAATTTATGTACTTTATGTGGATGGAGGTAATAATAGATTTTTTGGAGAAAGATGTGTTTTCCTAAAACTATTACAGAGATATAAGATACTGAGGAAGAACAGTTTAAAGATGAGATGGAGGAAGAGAATTTTGATTCTCCACAGTACCAGGGATGGAAGCTTTCATCCAGGTTTAAGTTTTAGTATTTGAAGGAAAGTGTCTTCAGCATGGCTAGTGGTTCCATGCAAGTACTCATGGTTTTACCTTTGGTTTGATGGAAAAAGCTGTTGTTAAATGTGTTTTTCATTAACAATACTTTGCCCAGACAGAGGATAAAATTAATGTAGAGAGTAAGTGGAGTCTGGCATCTGGAAAGACATTATTTTTGTGATCATAGGCCTTCTTTGTGGTGGATTGAGGTGTGTAGTAGCATCTATTGTTGCCATGAGTAGGTGAACACTTTCAGGAATGGGGATGGAGATTGAGGAATTGGGATATCTTTGATGACTTGAGGGGAGAGATGTGACAATTTGTTGAAGTGATGGTTCATGAGTGCTAAGATCCATTCATTGTTTGTGGGCTCTTGTTTGAAACTATAGGGTATCCAGGGTCGTTCTTTTTGTGTATACATATTTGGGATTATGTAAAAATGGAGGGTTTTGGGGCTGATGGGGGAGAGAATGTCAGTTTCCATGTGTGAGAGACTTTTGAGGAAGGAATTTTGCCTTGACATAAATGTATGTAGTTCATGAAGTTTAGTCATAAAATCAAATATAAGGAAATGTATGACTAATTAATTTTGTTTGAAATGGTTATATGAAGTAAATTCATAATATGAAACGTTTGGAACAACATGAAAGCCATGATAACAGCATCTCTTTTGTTTTAGGGATTTAAAACCTGAAAATATTCTCCTAAGTGAAGATATGCATATCCTAATAACAGATTTTGGTTCAGCCAAAATTCTTCCTCCAGATGAAGAAAAGGAGATGGAATCTGAAACTAGTAATGTTGGTAAGTTTGTTTTAATCTAAAAAGATACATTTAATGCACAACTTGATAGTTAATATAGACTAAAATTATAACAACAGAAATAAAACTTTGCATTCCACACGAAATATAATTTATGACTCAACTAGTTTCACTACACTGTAGCATCTTCAGG
>WURS02427483.1:0-16174 GCA_011762765.2 Rhinocypha anisoptera | reverse complement strand
CGACGTCTGCACTCAGCTTCTCTCTTCCGCATACTAGTATTTTAGTCTTCCTTCTATTTATTCTCATGTTGTACTCAATCAGTACTTTTTCCATTGTGTCCAAGGTAGTCTGTAGGTCTTCACGTTTCTCTGCTATTATTGCTATGTCGTCCGCGAAACGTAGCATGTTAATTTCATTAAAATAATATAATTCAGATAAAATAGTCAGGCATAAGTACGAAGCGTCATTCTTCGGACACTAATTACGGATAAATATGAAGCGAAAGTTAAAATTTCCACATAATGGTAATTAATCACACGAAGAACTGGATTTCAACAGTTCAATTTATTCTTAAAGTTCAAGAACAGTTCAATTTATTTCTTAAAATATTGAAATTTTAAAAATTCCTAATCAAAATATTTAGATTGCACGCCATTTTACCCGAAGCTCGGAATTCATTTTAGTTGCAAAGGCCTTGCATTACTTTTTCTACTTTGATCGGATATTTGGTTAATGTTTGCTTCAAAGCAGTGGTGAATAACATTTAACAATTCAACAAACCAAAACACCTTCTTGAAATGTCGTCGGAGCTATAATTATTTAGTAACCTGCTCTTTTATTGATGTGAAATATTAATGCAATAAATGATCACCTATTAAAATATATTGCACATAAAGACATTTTAATTGCATGAGATTGTCTGTGAACTGAATTTTTTCGACTATATAATTGTATTTTATTCATGGCTAAATCCGCTTTAAAACCTCTCTTCCCAATCAATGGTGTCTATTTGATTTTGTATCGTAAATAAATTCAAATAAAACTTCAAATGGGCAATCGAAAAGTATGACTCAGACGAAGCTATAACCCTTCATATTTCCACAATCAAGTACAGCCGCTTTCCCAATTCTGCCGGAAGTCTAGTCCCGTCAAGAACATATGTCTCTGTATTTTTATCCACGGTGAATTTATTCCTATGAGAAATGCATTGGTGACTATACAGAAAAATATCAGTGTTATAGAATGAATAACTTATAATTTAACTCAGGATATATAAAAGGCAGTATTTCTTTACTTTTAGTAAATACCCAGAAATCTTTGCGAAAGACATTCTACCAAGATATTTTAATTCATGTTTTTCCGAAGAACAGTCACATTATTTTTCGGATTACACAAAAACATAACGTCAAAAAAAAAAGTCAACCGTGTAAGTTATTTGAGCAGACCGCTTATCAGAAAGGATCTAAGGTTGGCTCGCCCTCCTCTGAAAACACGGAAATTATTCCGGCAGAAATTCACGCAGCAAACATTGCGAAGATATCAAGCAGCAGTCCGAAAATTCTCCGTCCGTGAAGCCCCCAACGTGAGTTCCAAATTGGGAAATTTCCGGAGCTATGAAGGGGTCCTGAAAGTCAAAGCAGGAGTTGCGCCGCATAAATTGGCTGTTATCGCACAAAAAATTGTAGGGCGGCAGGGCCGCCACGTGACCGGGAAAGTGCCCAACGTTTCCGTGGTGATGAACTCCCTATTCATAAACCAGGGCCGTGTGCCCGCCTCCGCGTAAACTCGAGGCAATTTTTTTCAAAGCAGGTAGACGCAAAAGATCCCGTTCGCAAGATCTGTGTGGCAAACCCTTCATGCTATTAACACGTCTTGAAGTATTTTACTTCTCCATCAAGTAATTCTCGCTTTATACGTGAAGTAATGAGTCCCCGAGACTCTCGCCATGTTCTGATGACAAGTAGATTACGTTTGTGTGAGCACGCAAAACGTGCTCGTACCATGCGAAATTTCTTATTATGCTTCCATTACGAATTATCTCTAATATTTGCCTTCATTAAGTATATAAGTAGAAGGAGAATACACCAAATCTCTGAAATATTGTACTAGTTATTTAATGTATAACATGTATGGTTATCCACAATAGAAAAAAACAGATGAAATTTTCGAAAAATTATACTAATGATACTAACCGCATCATCGTGAAACAGCATCGTCTTGTACATGACACGGTGACACGCGTAGTGCCCTCAAACATCTAAGGCAAAGTACTTTGTTCTTTGTGTATTATATATACGTTTTATCAACTTCCACGAAGTGTAGCCTGGAACCATTAAATTAACATCTACGTATTCATAGCTGTGAAGTTTTTAATACACGCTAATTTAAATATATTTATCTGCAAATAATAATGTGAAGTTCAATACACTGAAAGTTACATATTTCAATAGAGCAGATGTTAGAAAGTTACACCCTCAATAATAAGTAGCTTTTTAGCATGAAAAGATAAGAGTGACAGAATTTCATAACTTCGGGATGACAATCACTTATCTAGTCGATGAAAATTAGTATTTGGCTATGGTAAAATGAAGGAATATTAATAGATTTGGAAAAAATTTGATGTCGAAGAATATGAATAAGATTAAAATACATTGAACAATGAGAAGACTTAAATTCCTTTAGATATTGCTAAACTATAAAATATTGTATCATTTAAAAGAGAAATAAATAATAATCTTTTTAACGACTTAGGTTTCCCTACGAACATCATCACCAGGTAATAACTTGAAAAGGGAAGGGTTATTTGAAGTTTTCAGATATATTATGACTTTCAATATTATTTACTACTAATACGGCGAAAGATGGTTTTATTTGAGTCTTCAGGTGCACTCAGATGAAAAGAAGGTTCTTTCGAAGAAGGTGAGAGAACGACGACATCATGAAAGTACATATATTCCATTTTAGAACACAGTAGTTCATACTCAAGAAGAACAAAAGTCCTTTTCTGGATTTTAGATGTCTGATTTCGAGAAAAATCCTCCTCTGCAGTGAACATAGTATTCCTCGCAAGGGACGAATCGCCATCCTCCTTGCAATACGCATCTGCACATCTCCTCCCGACTAGGGGCCCCTCCGACGGAGTGTTTGCTAACTGACTCATGACGTGATGAAGATGAAAACACTTGGTTTTTCCACATGAAAATTTTTTATTATATAAAAGATGACTTTGCAAGTCGAAACCTAGGTCGTATATAATAAAAAAATCTTCACGTGGAAAAACCAAGTGTTTTCATCTTCATTATGAATAGCTTCCACAAAGTAACGCCTGAAAATACCCGACTCATGACGTGACTCATTGTGAAGCCGAAAAGTTACTCTTCCCATGATATTTTCCCTAGGGCTACTATTTCATTTACACAAGGAATCACAGCCACAGAAAGTTATACACAATGTGTCCTTATGAGCTGGCAGTAGCAGTAATTTAGTTTACAGGGTGCGTCGACAGCTATGGTCATTTCGAACCACTTCCAATCTTGGAAAAAATCCTCTTGGACAAACACAACACCCATGTTCTAGGCAGGATTCGAACCGGCGAGCTTTGGGTTTGCTGGCGAGCGGGCTACCCACAGGCTAACCCGACCTTGTGAACTTTATTCTGAATTTATTATGAATATATCTCCATGCATAATAATTATGTACCCAATAATAAATAACCTCATGAGTAACTTCGTGAAAGTCGTTCATGGTTGGAGGAGTGGGAAAATAAGAACTTTGGTAAAATCCACTTACATATTTATATTTTCAAACGACCATGGTTTCGTTGCAAATCAACATCTTGGGGTGGTGATGCAACCCAACTTATGATGTTCATTTGCGACGAAATCATGTTAAATATCATATATAATTGGAAACTGTCAAAGTTATTATTTTATAGTTCTCCAATGATGTATTATTCACAAAATAGTTGTGAATTTTTTCTGGAACAAAGCCTTCTCCTCATTCTTCAAGCATTGGACTTTTCCGTTATTCTGCGTAATATTTACTTTTCCTTATTGAGGCAGAAACAATTGCCTCACGTAGCTCCAGGTGTTACGTTCTTTTGGCTTCAACCTAAAGGCCATTAACGCTGACTAAATAAAATGACAGTAAGTCAATGTTACTAAGTTTAAATTTTGGCGTTATAGGAAGGCTTTTATAGGAAGGACTACATAGACAAAAAATAAAATTTGAGCGTGCGGTATGCAACATACATATACTTAGTGTGCATTCAAATACTTTCACGATCGGCCGATCCTTAATTTTATTATATTGCATGGGATTTATATTTACCGAAAATAGTACCGTAAAATACTAACTTCAATCACCTCATTGGCATTTTCTACTATATAGTGAGAACTTAAATGGAAATATTTTAAAAATGTTTTACGAGCAAATAGAGTTGATAATGATTTGTACACCGTAACTGCAATTAATTTTTTTTTATTTACAAGTAATATAAAAATTATATTAAACAGTTATTTAAATGTTGTGAATATCAAAATATTTTTCAGGTTTAAGATTTATAGAAAACTAATATTATTTCATTTCATAATCATAAACAAGTTGCAGAATAGATATAGTAAAAATGTGAATCAGTTAAATAGCTTCCACAAAGTTTGAACTGTAACGGAAAAATATAGCCATCCTATATGAGCACATTCATAAGTTCCTTATATTGGTTCAAAACTTTGTAATTTACTGCATGTTGCAATGGTTCCATGGCATTAGATTAGGGTACATGGAACTCTGTAGTTATATTACAATTTTTCTACCCATTTTAGTGTGATCAAATTCAATTAATCTAGATTACTCCCTGATAGACAGGCACAAACCATATCTTATGATTTGAGCCATTAATTTCCAAAGCCATTATTCTCACAAGTATTATTATTATTCATAATAACTTCACCTTTAGTTACTTTTGCGACAACAGCTGAACCCTCCCTGTATTTAAAAGTATTGCATATAATTTTACTTAGTACCATACAGATTTTACCAACAAAATAATTTTTAACATATGTTTATGTTAGCTACGAGGTTAAATATTATTATCCTGCCGTTTTAGCAATCTTAATTACTAACGACTTTATACGTAAAATTATTTTTTTTTGGTATACAGACTAATTGCTCGGAGTATTTCTTGTTTATAGAGTAGTGTTGGCGACATTATATTTCACATTTGAAATAAATTCAACATTTTTTTACTTCAATTCATTGTCATTTTGTGATTCAATTGAATAAATATTATTTATTCATTTATATATATTCTTGAGGAGGGATTAAGTTAGATGTAGCGCGGTAAATCTAATCTGATGTTCATCAAAAACTTATCCCTCATTGACTAAGTATATATTCTATACGAACCTGCCCAAAATGTTGCACATAATTATTCGGAAGCATTGCTATTGAACCTGAATACAAGCGCGAAGTCAAATAAAAAGCTTTTTTGATACTAAATGACCTGCTAATCTCCCTATTTTCTAACTTCAAAATGTTTGCCTACACTAACAAAGATATCGGAAAGACTGCACGAGTTATGTATTTACAAGTAGGTCTTACAAAAATTAGACATTGGATTCAATCCACTGATTTAATACAGAGGAAATTATAAGATGCATCACAGTATTAGTTGAAGAAAACTACCGAGGAAGATACAGAACCATGAATAGATTTTCAACGGGGGTTAGAGGTAAACATGGGAAGCCATTACAAAATGGGATCATTACAAGAAATAACAAACATTCATAAACTCCTCCAAAAACAGCAATGAATAAAATCATACAAAAGACAAAACCGTAGAGAAATTGTAGAGATTTATGAAGGATAAGAAATTAATGAAAGATCGCGCTGTTGAGATGAGTCGGATATGGTGATGAGAAAGAAGCTCCCTCACATAGGAGAGAAATAACAATGTACGAGCTATTTTACCTTATATATATTGGCGTATTTTCTCTTATATATTATATATGTGTGTGTGTGTATATATATATGTATATATAGATATAAAATATATATATATATACATATATATGCAGGTGGATAAATGAAAACGGATTTTCATAAGAGTGTATACTTCTCGATTCCAAAACAGAAAAGACAAGACAGATTTGAAAACTGCATGTGAAATTGAGGATGTAAATATATAAGTAATATCAAGTAGCATGCTGTTTTATGGCTGGTGACATTGATAATATGGCAGAAATAAGAACAGATGATGATAGTACGCATGAAAAATTGAATTAGATAATAAATCTTGAAGACTAAGTAACTTAATAATCATTATTTAATTATTTAACTTAATAAGAATGTTGAAATTGTGTATACCAAATGACTAATGAAGAATCGCTCCAAAAAACAAAAGTTAGGTTCAGATGATAAATAGATCACAGGGAGGAGTAAAAAACTTATAGAACCAACCTCGAGGAGAGATCCTGTCCTAAAAACTCCGCAGGAGGAAAGTGCTGTAGCTATAGGCCAAAAGTACATGTAAGGAAGGTAATGAAAAAATTAAGGTTCGAATATAATAAAGTATGAGGACATTGGCATATGACACGTAGCCATGGAAAATAATGTTTACCAATTTTCGAAAATTCAGCCTAGAATGAAAGTTCCAACGTCTATAATTACACAAACACACACTCCACATGCATTTATATATATACATCTTTATAGACAAATACATATATATATATATTCATTGAATAATACTGAATGGTAGTTGCAATTTATTTAAACTCAACATAATTACAACATAAACACAGAATATATATAATTCATACATAAAGGAAATTTAGTTTACTTACTGAATTTTAGTAGTTTCAGTACGGACTCCGTGACAGTGTAGTATATTTTAAGAAAATGGTCAAAATATCATACTTGTCCATAGTTTTCCACAAAATAGTATGTGGAAAAATATAAAGTTTTAATTATTGCATATGGTTACAGGAGTAAGATAAAATTAACTTTTGCGTGCTTGTAGAAGGTATCGAATATTTACGAGATACTGTTGTAGTTTCCATTGAATTTCAATTAGAATTAAAATTCATTTTTGCATGGAAAATAAAAGAAATAGTTTCACGAATAATTAGGCAGATATCGTTAATATTTTGAAATTTTCTGTGAAGTGTAAACGCTACTTTTTCCACATGAAACTACATTCTTTACAAGCATGGTTTCGTGGTAGGGCATGATTTAATGCTATTGTCTTTTTTACGAAACTACGCTGAAAAGTTGTGGATGCATACGCTATATTAAAAATTGCAATGTGGATGCTTCATCCATTTTTACAACTATATAACGCATTTTCATTATGAGTAAGCAACATTTTGGAGATCGGTATGAAGCAATGTGCAGTAACATTATAACTACTTTATTTATAATTTGTAAATTTCTGCTAAAATAGAGCTTATTTCTCAACATATTTAGGACACTTATTTTCAAATTATAATTCAGGTGAATTTCCTTGTGAGACAAGGAAACCAACATTACCTGAATCCTTCGCCTCTACGATAAACATACATTTACCACTCTATCTATTCCGTTAGCTTGAGTGAAAATATTTGAGAGGATTTTTTTTTTCTAAAAGTGTCAATTTTACTTTTTCTCCGAAGTACTTATTTTATTAGAAATATTGTTATTGAAATAAAGGGGAAGGTTATCCACGCCCTTTTTCCTCAGAATAAAAGAGCAAATTGAGAGCAAAGGGCATGTTATTCAATGGGCCTACTTATATAATAATATAAGTATAATTTTGCAGTAGTTATTTGTGGAGTTTTCTTGAAATAAACTGATGAGGAAGGAATAACCGATACTTCTTTTGATATCTTAGATTTTTCGAGGCAAATTTATTGAAAAAAGATCTCTACGATCTAATTCTGGTTATTCATTTCCAATACTGACGCTATAATAGTTCAAACAGTCGTCATCCTTCGAGAAGAAGACTGGCGCTTTCTGCCAAAACATCTTTCATTTAGGGAATTGTAGGGAATTAAATATTCTGACATTATGCTTAAAATTTTATATGATTATTAACATTATTATTTCGTGTACTCAACCCCCCCGTGTACCCAAAATACATTATCGCAGATTATTACAGAGGTAGAGTGTAGGAGGAAAGGTCATAAATCATATGAACGGCTGCAAGTACAAATACATAAATCCAAAAGATAGAACAAGGCATCCCTGTTGAACATTGTAACATTTAGAAATAGGAGTAAATAAGCCTTCAAACATTTTGGGAAAAGATAAGTCAATGTGGAGTCACATGTATTGAGTAAATTCTTCATAAAACGGCAGAGTACTATAATTGGCGAGAGGAAAAATGACGAAGTGCATTAAATTAAACGAATAAACGCTAATAAAGACCCACAATAAATATCTACAGGTAATATTCTATGGCACATCCATGAAGAATTTCATTTCGCCCTGAATCTAACTGCAATGCGCAACATCTTGCATGAATCTTCACTATATGTACGGCAAATTCCACAAAAGTACAAATAAACACGGTATTCCTATTCAAATTTAAGATGAGTAAAGTAAAAAATTAACCCATATAATAAAAATTCTATAGATATTCTTATGAGGGAAAAGATCTTTCATAGATTTCTTTTGTTATTTGTTTAGAATATACTCGAAGAGACTGGTGGAGCTGGCAGATAACAGGATAGCTAGATAGGTTGGAGAGCTGCTATACATAAATCAATTTTCTGAGTGGACACGTACCAAACGGTGATCAATAAAGGTTGCTGAACGTCGCGACCGGTTGTACCTCATAGATTTGATTAGGAATACCTCATTTCTGCAAGTAGACCATGAAAAAATACTCAGGAGAGACACAGAAAAAGAATGCTGAGAAGATATTTACAATAATTGATAGAAAATATTTTCATGTCATGGAAGACTGATGTAAGAAGAAGTTCTAGTTTTAGACTGAACGATAGCTGGTAGGAAGAAAGGGAGGGATATAACGTTGAGGACGGGAGTGTCATTTTGGAGTTAGTCAAAAACCTACCTTAACTGGTAGTTTACTCTTCATCATCATCATCAGCATATGTGAAAGTCATTTATCAGATTAATACTTCTGTAGAAAAATCTAACATCACATGTAACTCTAGTAAAATGCATTTATTGAGTAAAACTAAACCATACGGTACTTACGAAAAATATTCCGTGACCAAGCAAAAGGATTTCTTATTAGAAAAATATCTATTCTATACTTTAGAACAAATGAATCAAATGAAAATGTGTAAAATTGTTGCAGTGCTTTTCACTGTAAGTACATAAAATTAAAATACTAGCGGCAGAGTGAGCACTGTACAGGTTTGCGAGTTTAGCGGAAATAATAGGTACAGGATATTGGAAACGTTCAGGTTTGGACCCACTAGTTGTCTTAACTACTAATGAAATAAATGTGTGAAATGTCGTGTGAAATGTGTGGAATCTGATAAATTATTCTCGATATTTCCGCCAGGTAACCAGTGATAGTTTGACATTTGAATGACTCCATTATCGTTCAAAGAGCAATCTTACATAATTGAAATCAGGACATGACTTTATCTGCAACATTCTTCGAGAAAGCACAAAATTCTTGAGCGTCAATATTACTCGTATGTGGCAGGTCGTTTTCAACCAGATAAGGGCATTAATGGACGTGGAGAAGTAAGTAGGGATAACATGGATCGGAAGCTGATTGAAGAAGTAAGAATAAAGAACAGAGTAACACAGGAATATTCACTATCACAGCTAATTTTCAACATTTACATCATAAGGAAATTCATTAGATCAAAGAGAAGATAAAAAGGGGTTTAAGGATACAAGGAGAAGCGACTAGCCTAATATGATTCACATGCCATCGTAATGTGGAAGTGCGGCATAAATGGAAGAAAATATAATAAGGAAATTGGCCTTCAATGAAAGAGGAATGTGAAAATACAACTTAAAGATAAGCATGAATAAAACCAAAATAACTGTCTATCAAACCGGAGTCAAGGGAGCAATTGACAGATGTTGCTACTTATGAACCAAGACCACGAATGATGAAAGGAGCAAGAAGGAGATAACGAGAAGAGTTTTACAGACAAAGAAAGAAATATTTTAGGAGGTACACTTACTTACCGTAAATGATACAAGCTTGGAAATAAGGAAGAGGTTGATTAGGATTTATACGGATGTGAGGAATAGACGATATCTTCACCAGACAAAAGGTTGGAAGCAATGGAAATGTGATGCTGAAGACGAATGTTAAAAATGAAATGACTAGACCAAATGAATAAATAGGAAGTATTCCAAGGAGCCGGTTAGAATAGAAGGCAAGCTTGAAAACACTAGAAAAAGAAGGAAAGCATTAGGAAATTTTGAGGAATGACAGTTTACTGAAACCTCTATTGTAAGGACACTTACAAAAAATAATCTTCAAATTACAATCGCAGGATTCTGATCAATATTATAGGCTGAACCGACAGATTTTACCTTTTCTTTTTTAAGCATTCATTCATTTCTTCGAATAACCATTTATGAATTACTTCGAAGAGTGATCAAAAGAGTATCTTGCGATGAATGTAAACTTACAATTAGAAGATAACTAAATATGGACCGATATGGAGGGATGCAGGTGTTGAATACTGATTTACAAATCATATTTGAAGAGATTAAAACGATAGATAGTCCAAGGTTGGCGTATAATAGAAAAATAGGGACTGTTAAAAAGAGGAACTACGAAGGTATGACGATATTGGCAGGTGAGGAAACGGATAGGTGACACAAATCAATCGTTGTATTTATAATCCATGATGACAATTAAATCTATATTAAAAAGAGAGATGTTTAATAACTTCCATAAGGCAGAAAAGTTTAAAAACTGAGTGTTAGTACAAATGTAAAATATATATATGATATAAATGTTAATTAAGCATAGTAATAGTAAAAAGGTGAACATCTGCTCGAATTACCAAAGCAAAGATTCCATTAATAAATAAATTCAAAACCACCTGCACAGAAGTGCGCCATAAGTAAAAACATTGTAATATTCGAAGTCATAACGAAGTCTTTTCACAAAGCCTTTATTAAATTATAAATGAAGCAAAATCATCGACTATGAGAGGGGATATTAGAAGAATCTGTGCTACAGAATATCAAAACCAAATTGTTAATATATTTCTATCACGCACTGAAGTCAATATTTATTGATAAAAATTAAACTTTCGATTAAATTGAGGAAGTAAAATAAAAATTATCTGCTTGTAATTTTGGTGCAGAATAAATAGAGTCATTAGGATGAAGTAAGTTTTAGTAGAATAATTAGGTATTACTCTAAGTACGAATATAACATGAAACAAAAAAAATAGAATACTAGTGTATACTGATTAATAAAATGCATACATTTATCGACAAATTTTTAAAAGAAAAAGACGGCCCTTCAACGTTCAAAAAGGCGTAACATGAATAAATATAAGCAAAGATGCACAAGATAAATGGGCTTTGCAATTCCACAAATAAAACTTTCAATGTGCGACTGGTTTTGTTCACTTACTGGACATAATCCACAGTGGACACTTAGTGGGCAGGTACAAAAAGCTCAGAAAGGATAGAATATATATATATATATACTCATACCAGGTGAGGGTGGAAACGTCAGGAAGAAACACCCCCACCTGAAATGTACATATATTATGTTCATCCTCCGCTTATTGTACCTGATGATGTCCACTATAAGTGAACGAAACCGGTCACACAATAAAACTTTTAATTCTGAAATTACAAAGACTAGTCATACTCTCCATTATGAAGGAGTTATGAGGTCATAGTAGAGCCGAATATGATATGTTATATCAGCAAAGGTATCCTTATTGCGCAGATAATTGACATGGAACCATTTAAAATTTTGTTTTCATATATAAATAAATGAATATTATTACAATTAATTACGGAGAGACATCTACTCCTTGAAATAAAAAAATAATTTTGGTAGCGTCGCAGCATATCTGGGCAAAAGGAAAGAATATCTGTTTTCAAAGCCTTAGTATGATATGAGATGAACACATGAAGTATTCTTAAAAAATAAGAATAGAAAAAATACCCTTGCAACAAAAGCCATGGAAATTAGAGGCCTACCGTAAAAAGCTACATACTAAGTAGAACATTTAATTTTCGCCAAAATACACATAACGTGACTGGGATTGAAAAAAGTAGACGTGATTTATCAAAATAAGCACTAAACCAATAATTCGTTTTTTTCAAATACGAGTAAGGGTGGATAATAATTATCATTGAAGTTTGGCAGGCATCATACTATTTAGTGTACCTAGTACTTTCCCCTAAATATTTTATGGTTATTGAATAATATATCTAAAAAATACTGAGATAATGATGAATCAAATTGCATAACGAATAAAAATTTGCTGTTAGTGAAGAGCAAGATAGGTAATGAAGAAATTCACCAACGGAGAGGAAATAGAGTTTTGGACACGCCCCTTTATAAAAATGGAAGACGTTGTCCATATAATTACGACGTTAGTTTACCAACAAAGAGTCTCAAATATATACCGAAGTAATGAGAGATTGTGTTAAAGATTTACGCTTTAATTTACAAACGCTGATAGTATCTCGATGGTTCAGGATTTATCACGGTGAGAACTCCTGAATCAGTAATATTTGTCCATTAAATGAACCAATAAATAAATAGAGAGAATCCTTGAAACATACTTATGACGGAATACGATACATAACGCAATGTTCTTGATTTATAATAGCATCATAAAAAAGGGACAGTCCGGTAAAGACATATTTGTCACATAAATACGATGATACTGTGATTACCATTCAAGGATACTCACCTGTGCATTTAGTCGTGAATTAAATAGATATCCAAAGTAGATGTATTATTATAGCTCCTCAACATTAGATACCTATATTCGATACGTTTTTTGCAATCAATATGGTCGGTGGAAGTTGCATCCATTATTAGTTCAAAGATTTTATTGCTACTGATATTAAATGGATGTTCAGAAATTGATCTTATTTAATAAAATAAATAATAAAAAAATTAAATTGATCTTAATAATCTTTATTTTCGTAAATATTTTTCAATTCTTTTACTATTTATTTGACGCACGAGTTTTATAATACGTAGATACGATAATAGCATAAAATATTTTTTGAGTTCTTACTTACTTAACTACTCTAAACCAAAGGATGCTGATAAAAAATTTGTTCCGATAAAAGATTTTAGAAAAAGATCGAAAGACTTTTAGCCGCTCGTAAGAAATTTGAACACCATAAATAAAGAGAATTAAATATGGTAATGTTTATACCTATTTTTATTGGTTAGATATTAGGCACTTCAGACCAGGGTGTCTAATATCTACCAGGGTGGGCAAGAATGGGAATGGTAAGTTAGATGAGGTTAAATCTCAAAACAGCCTCAAAAAAAGTTTCCACTAGTATTTCAAACTATTTATATTCGGATTTGATCTGATCCAGATAAAAAAACGAATCAAAAGAAAAAATGTTATGACCGCCAACCATCCAATGTCTTAAAAAAAATATGCTGATCAAGTATTTTACAGACAGGAAGGTACTCACAGACATGAAACTCATTTCTAGGGTTGTTTCATTTGTCGCAATTCAGAGTCATAAGCCAAAACAACAAATTTTCAAGTGTACTTAGAGAAAGTAATGGAAGTTTTATTTTCCAAAGTGTTATCTAAATTGAGGCCGGATATCTCATCAAACAGCAAAATAGGAGTTCCAAGTAGTAGTTAAAACTAGGCAATTCGTTCAAAATAATGTTTCAATTGTGTCCAGAACTCATATCAGGACTTTCTTACCTAAAAGAAAGGGTACAGGATGAGAATGGTAGGATATCAGGAAGCCTTGAGCTTAGAAGAGCCTCCAAAAATATATTTTAATCATTCCAATATGTCATCTCTCATCTTTTCAGCACTCTCAGTCTCTTCAAACTGGGAGGAATGACATAAGAGGAGGGGAGGATAGGGTAGAAGGAAGGAAGGTTAGCTATTATTGTGCTACTGTTTCAAGTCTGTTCAGTTCATATGTGTCTCCTAAGACCAGGAGGAAGGGTATACAAGAATGTAAATTGAAGGGTAGAAGAAAGGAAGGAAATGCTAGATGAAAAGAATTATATCTATGTCAAGTAGGTTAGTTTTTTCAGGAAAAAGAAATTTTTTGGGTGTAGGTTGGGCATGAAAACCTTCAAAACTGAGAATTTTTAAAAATTCTAAAAAATCAATATAATTTTGCACAATGTAACGGAGAAAATATAAATTTCAAGAGACTGAGATGTAATTATATAGAGAAAATTTATTACACTAGCCTCATAAGGTTTTAACAGCTTGCAGTGGTATCTCTATGCCCAACTATCCCTTGCGTTACCACAATTTGTTAAACACTTTAAATCACTAAATATGTTCCAAAAGGTTTTGTGGTATTATCGGGAAATATAACACTTTAGCTCATATTATTTTAGACCAATACTTCAAATGGCGTTTTTTTTTGTACTAATAAATGAGCCAATCTACAGTCGTAAAAATTATTTAGATATCTAATTATATGAACTAAAGTTAAAAGCCGATTTATTCTAATACTACCTTTTATTACCTCATTTTCATAATTACCAGACAAAGTATAACTCGTTCCAATTAGTAATCTGTTATCATTGATAAGATTCCGTCAATGCCATTCCCATCTTACTTCTCAATCTTTTCGAAACTCGCGACCCACCTCGTGTTTATGAGATACCTACGTGATCATTGTAGGCATGGACATATAATACATTCCTGCTCTTTTTTAATAAAAAACTTAAAATATAAATCTAAATAAAATATATTAACTTATTTTTAAAAGAAGGATAAATGAAAGCATCAATTCTATTATGTTTCCCGTTAAATTTCGAATAGTTATGTCAGCTGTCTTATATTTATGGACTAATTGTGCATAAGATATTTCTCAATATTAAATATGTAATTTCTAAGGTTTCTAATGAAAATTCAAATTTCGTCCCTAGTCCTGTAACAGGCTATATAAAATGGATGTCAATTAATATACATTCATTCACAACGGTATATTCATTAAAATCACGACGGCTTATACTTCCAAGCAGGTAGAAAGAACAAAGAGCTAAAAGTTCCATAATTTTTTTGTATTAAATTATTTTTAAGCCACAATTTCATAACATACTAAAACCATGGATCCACATATTTTCTTTTTGTTAGATATTCGTATGCCTATTTGCTACGTTCAATTGATTCGTGGGGGCAAAGGACCAACTATGCAGATTCCAAATGACTTTTTATTCAACACGACCATGGTTTCGTAGCAGGGCTCCATCATTATCGTTCTTTCTGCTACGAAACCGTGGTTGTGACAAATAGAAGATCATGTGTAAACGGCAGTGGTGATTCTTTAACCCCCAGTATGACGGACTTCCACAAAGTTCTACCTGAGACATCGACGTAATTTATATGTGTCAAATAGTGAATAATAGGTGATCGGTATTCAATTGTAAATGCTTTTATAGCGGCGAGTCGGAGATATAATTCTGTGTTCCGTTACATAAAATAACGTGGTCGGATAGGGGCTGCCATTTTCTTAATCCGCGATTGACTTTGCGCTCACGCACGCACGCAGATATCGTATTTGTATTGCTTCATAAGGATGACTGTGCCATTTATTTCTATTTCAAGAACGCGCACCCATAAAATGCGTGTCTCCTCGCTGCCGGCCGGTATCGGGAGTTGTAACCGTTGAATGCAAGTGAGGAGTGCCGTGTCAGCACGGAACTTGTTTAGGGATAGCCTAGAACTGGTCCGGGGAAAATGAAAAAGGGCGCTCGGTGATGGAAATAAAAATGGATGAAAACCGATTAGGATCCTTTTTTTATTCCCCACTCACTCACTCACTCTCTCTCTCTCTCTCTCTCTCTCACTCACTCACTCTCTCGCTCCCGGTGCCTTGTACGAAGTACGAGTCTCTCTCTCTCTCTCTCTCTCTTATAAAGGATATGGTCGAAATGAACACTTCGACGATGAAAACGGGAAGAGCCTTCGAAATAACATTCCAACAGATTTCGCACTCCCATGTCATACCTCTTCAGATAAATTCGAAATCATTCTTTGCCTCCGGCATTACGGGGTCCGCGTGGTTTGTCCGAGTGGGGTGGTACAAGGCGATAGTAACCGAGGAATCTGGAGTCCAAAAATTTATCATTGACTATAAAACACCCGATGCCTTGTCGGGACGGATAGATCCGTCAATTTTTATCATTCATTTTTATCGCGGCCGTCATCGGATTTTCTTCCGGCGACGGTGCCTCAAATTCCATAACAGCCCACGGGATGGGATGCAGTCAGAGCCGAG
>WURS02427473.1:0-16175 GCA_011762765.2 Rhinocypha anisoptera | reverse complement strand
CAACTACTAAGCTCAAGAAAAATATCACTCCAAACAAGGAAGCAATATGTGAAAACATTCGTATGGAGCATGGCACTTTATGGATCAGAGACATGGACCATTGGAAAAAGAGACCAAAGAAGAATTGAAGCCTTAGAGACATGGTGTTGAAGGAGAATGCCGAAAAGTCAAGTGGACGGACAGAGTTAGGAACGAGGAAGTATACAGAAGAGTGGAGGAAACTAAGGCATTGTGGGGTACCATAAGAAAAAGAAGAATAAGGTGGATAGGACACATCCTGAGGCATAATGGGTTCGTGAAGAATATCATTGAAGGAAAAATAGAGGGGAGGGCCCCTCGAGGAAGGCCGAGTGACAGATATCGTATATAGGGAAAATTATTAGAGACGTTAGAAGGAAGACCTACCAAGGAGCAAGAGAGCTAGCACTAGAGAGGAAAGGATGGAGGGCTGCATTCAACCAATCTTCGGATTGTAGTACTGATGATGATGATATATATATATATGTACACATTCATATAGAAGTAACCGGCTTATGCCGAAAATACAACATTCAAATGATAGTAAATTAGGAAAGGAGGAACACAATATAGCACGCCTGACCGACAATTGGGAAGTCCGGGTTCAAGTCCCGTCTGAGGATAAAACTTTTTCTCAATTAATTTGTAGGTTTTCATCAATAATTTGTACCATATATTGTGTTCTTCCTTTTATATATACATACATATATATATATATATACATTCTCACACATTATTTGATTGTTACACATGTTGATTTTGTAGTTATCTTTTGCTTGAATGATAACTACAGAGTGATAGTATGATAAGTTGGAAAGATAGAGTAGAGGTGTCAGATGTTTCCGTCTCATCTTTTCCATGCTATAAGTTGTGAATAGTCTTCTCGTCACTACATGATGACATGTTCGATAACGCTCACGGCATCCTCGTCTCTCCGCGTGACACTTCATGCCATGGTCTGGGGAGTGCTCGCTTCAGTGTCAATTCCCAACGCTGAAAACTGGGCATCTCAAAATCTCGATCGCAGGTTTGCTAACTCAGCGAGCTTAAGGCTTTAAAATATGCCTCTGCGTGCTAGTCCATGTATCCCGTGTCAAACTGTCAATAGTTTAAACCATGTCAAGTTTTTTTTCTATTAGATCCATCGTTTTTGCTTTTCACTAGACTAAATATCGATTGAAGCATATTGAATGGCCGCTTAAGCATTTAATCCCTCTCCTTCAATTCTTAATAGAAGGGGAAACGGTAATATCCTTTAGTAAAAATATTTATTTTACATCTTAATTGCTTTAAGGTCATCATTAATTCGTTAACCTTTCTCGCTACCTTGTGTGTGTATATAATAACTCCTAATACAATAGGGTAAATGTGGATAAATAGCCAAGGAAGGACTAAAGGAATAAATTCTTCCAAAAGAGACACTGCAATTCAATTTGACTTAGACATACAAAATCAATTAAAAGGACATACATGAGGAACATAATCGTACCTAGACGAGAGCAAAATCAGAGTGAAAGCAATCGAAAACTAAATGAATGATGACATGAATAAATGACCTAAATGACCACATGAATAAATAATGAAAGAGTATTTGGAACAGCAGGTGAAAAAAGCTTATGGAGTACACTTAAATGAAGAAAGGGAAAACTCGCAGGCGCATATCTTAAAACATGATTGCTCAGTGACCACTGTACAGGAAGATACCCTATTTGAGAAGCAACGTATATTTAGGCAATTTAGATTATTAAAATTGTTATTCATATCAAGAGGTAGCAAAAAGTGTATGCCTAAGAAAATCTGTATAACAAACACACAGAATATAAGTATAATTTTTTTCCAAATAGATATATAGTTTTTGGGGGGTGAACATATTGGAAGGAATTATCATATGTAACTTGAATGCATGTGCTTCATATGAAATGAGTCATTTGTCTATATATTTTTTTAATTCAATCTCAAGAAAATATACCTAATATCTAATTACCTGATCCACATTTATACTATGAAATATTTTTATTTTGGTGTATTATGAAATAAAATAAAGTTCATGCTAACGATTTATTAAATCGTTTTTTCACGTTTTCAATGCATGTGATTTTAAATATTTTCCTCTCTATACTTTATGCATTTTATTATTCCTTAATTATTTTCTTCCCCGTTTTTATTTTAACATAACTTCGCTGCTTATAATCATTTTAACATTTGAGTGTTCCCCGTAGAATTCGAATAAAATGTCAGCGAATAATTCTCATCATTGTCATCAAAATTGAGCTGAATTTGGGGAAAAAATCTCAAAAAAAATCATCTATCACAAAAATTTCGCCTATTTCTCTTTAATAGGTTGATCAATACGACCTCCGGATTAACCTCTTCCCAAAGACCTTCCAACCACATAATACCCACAGGAAATTATTTCATCATCTACATTAGCGCCTGTCTTTGCGGCGATGAACCCATCTCTTGTATTAGAAAGGGTGCGATACACCTTAAAACTCTCTCTCTCTTCTGAATTTAGTCGCATGTCACTCAAAAACCCCGCGCTCGTGCATCCCGCATCGCTCCCATCACTTTGCTTCCTCTTCCCGCTTCCGACCGACTCCCCCGTCCCTGCGGGCTCTCCTGCTCCTTCCCTTTGCCCCCTCTCTCTCTCTCTCTCACCATCTCCGCCGCACCCCACACACATACGCACTCTTCGACACACACACACACACAGACACACACGCGAAAGTGAGTGAAGGATGGGCCTTTCAAGAGACAAGAGATTTCTGGAAGAAGGGGAAGGGGGGGGAGGTAGTCAGTAGGATGGGGAGGGCGGAAAGAGGGGGTGGGAGAGAGAGAGAGAGCGTGAGAGTGTCGGTAATGCTATCGGGTTTCTCTCTCTCTCTCTCTAGCTCTACCTCTCTCTCTCTCTCCTCCCCTAGACACGGAGAGGGGGTACATAGGCGACAAACTAGGGTGAAGGGAGTGAGGATGGGAAGGTGGGGAGGGGGGATGGGGTGAAGCGGGTTCGAACGTAGCGGGAGGATGGGATAGGGCGTCCGGGTAGTTTCCCAGCACTGCCAACCCACGACAAAGCACGGTGGAAAGCCTTAGCGGCACGAAACAATGGAGAGTCAAAGTCACGAAAGCCAAAGGGATTGACTGAGCGTCGGGAATAAATTACAATGGCTGCACCAAAATCTACGTAATCAAACAGTGTTCCTCGTTAAATAACGATAATGCGCATTCTTAAGGAAGGATAAATGATAATTTTCTGCACGTATTCGGACCAGATTTCTCGAGCATAAATGGGCACATTCCCTTTTCGTTCGTGTATTCTCTTTCATAAGGCCCCTCGGAGTTACATTTCAGCCTCACCACCTTCATTGAGGTTAGATTATTCAAAATGTAAAATAAATGCCGTTTAGTCAAGCGTAGGCCGTGTACATTACCGCAAATATATTCCTCGAAAAGTTACAATTTAAAAAAATAGGTGGTGTAGAATAATGGTAAAAAATACTTTTATTATACGTCAGATTAATATTTTCATGTACTTCCACGAAAGCTATTGTTCATTAGGTATTATAAAAGACAAAATGGATTACAGAACACAATTATAGCGATAAAACTGGCGGAGTAAGATATTCGTATTTTTTTTAGGATGATAAGTTATCATTCATACAAAGAAGTTATCGCTTTGTACTTTTAATCAACTTTTTTATTTACTATAATTTTTCATTCAATAAATATTAATATGAAAATCTTTGCCAATTAAATTTTGAACACACAAATGTTAAATCCAGCCAACAATAAAATATTGTGCTATTGCGTTTGATATTTCAATTTAAATTTTTCGTATGCCTATTGACGTGATTGAGAAAGATCATTTGCTACAGGTTTTTCAACCTACGAATTTAATGAGACATTGATAAAATTATGGCAGGAATTGGAATTATACTTATAATTAAATTAACCTCGATATAGATTATTCAATTATCCTGCCTTTGATAAATTTCCAAACTTATTAAAAACAACGTATCATCTGTAACATTAATTATTTTCAATTTCCCGAATTTACGAAAATATTATCAACATTTTTTTCGTTGCTTGTAATCTTTCAATCTAACGGCATCCTAGAGCAGGATTATGTTTTATGTTACCATCCAGATGGAACAAAATTAAATTCAAAAGAAAAATTGTAATTCATTATTTATTCTGATTTCAGAGTAAGCGAATAAATATAATTTTTACGTTTCATATACAGTAAATTTAATCATGAAAAAATCTACCATTAACTAGAGGATGCTCTCCTTTTGCTTCCGCGCAGCGTCTTCCTTAACAATCAACTCCCCTTTTCCTCTCCGTCTTCCCCTCAACCCCCTCCCCCGTCCCTCCCCCCTTAGTGAAGCTCTCCTTTTCCATTCAAAATCCCCTCTCTCATTAAGCTTAGCGAGAGGATCTTCGAGAGGCTTCCGAGACAGTTTGGTTCCGTCGCGGGCTTAGTCGTAACTTCAAATGTCCACGAATTATCGCGAGTCTCTTATTTCAAAGTGAATTTGCTGCTGTTTTGCGAACTGTGTTATCGCTCTTTTCCTTTCAAAGTGGTTGTGAATGAACTGAGAAAAGTTCCCTTTTAAGGGACCAGGTTTTTCCGGGTAATAGTTTTCCTCTTGGGACTCGTTTGTAGACAAGGGATGTTTCGAAATATGCAACAATTCGAAGGATGCCCATCAATTTTCAAAACTTTTGAGTTCCCCTGACTCATATTTGACTTGATTTCTGTTTACCCCTTGCTTTTCACTGAGATGTGAATCTTAAGGTATATCCATATTGTTTATTTGAGTGAAATTCTCAACAGTCATCTGATACCACTACACCCTGCAAGTATTGAAATCTAAACCAGAAATTAAATTAGTAATTTCAAAAGTCCACCTAAATTTCGATTCAATTTGTATCCGAGTGCCCAGGTATGAAATATAAATGCCGAATTTAAACATAAAATTATTTTATTCGTACATAATGCAAATCACTTCATTAATCTCTAATATATATATATGCTTGTAATGGCCTCTTTCGAACCAATCTTGGTTTCCAAACTTTTTTTGCGAATCCTTTCTCACATATTCTCATTCTCTCGATATGGGCGTTCCTTCTTTCCTCTGACCATGGCTGTCGTTCCATAACTTCACCTCCTCCTTTGGCTCCGTCCAGTCCTTGATTTTGATTTAAAGGTGTTTCCGTCCAGTACGCCTTGCTCTTTTATCCCCTTCAGTCTTATATCTTCAACGATTTCTTGGGTTGCTTTTGAGATCCAAAACTAGTGTAAGGAACCTCTTTGTCAGCCTGCTGTCGTCCTTCCGGAGCACGTGGCTGGAAAAAAATTTCTTCTTTCAAAATGTCATCTTCTTTTCCTGATGACATCCTTCTTCTTTGCAACTCTTATTGTGCCCCTCGTTGTTTTTTTGTGTATTTGTTTAAAGCCCACGCACTAGTCTTTAGGAATTCAAGTATGTAACGCCATAAATACGTTGGATTAAACGTGATGTAAAAATTGTTCGCCATTTAAAGCGTATCTCGAACATAGTACAGGATTTATACCAAAATTTCTTTATATGAGGAATTTTGTGCTGCCATTCTAAAAATAAAAGTTTTATTTTACAACGTCATTACAATATGAATCCTCCAATGGTAAGCAGTAACATGACTTGAAAAAAACATTATTTTACCAATAATGACATTCAAAAGTAAATTACAAAGTGTTAAATACCTTAATATATTGCTACCATACTGTAAAATGGTTAATTATATTTTTATTTAATTATTCATATTAAACGCGGTTAAAGCGCTAAACAGATCACTTAAATCGTCCGTTGCATCATTTGAGTTAGTGCTTCTTGTTATTATTTTCTTAATCCAATCAAGTACATTAACGGCTTGGCTAAGTAGTGAAATAGCTGTAATTTATTTAATATAATTTCTGTTTCATTTTAGCCTTTTTATGTTCCCGTTATATTTATCGTCCCTAACTATCCAGACTAAATAAACAGTTGTTTGATATATGAAATGATAAATGCATATTTATATTTCTTCGTCAACACATTTTAATGACAGATAACATCATCTATTATATTGTTTCATTAATAGCCTACATAAAATGTTTATTCCTTTTTCTTAATAATAAAACTGAGTATAAGGAACTTACTGCATTTTTTCTGGACCCTATTATATACTATATTTAAACCACTTATCATTTCACGATCGATGATTTACTTTTTAAGACTCGTTTCAGTCATACAAATATATTTATTAATGTCTATAAGAGCAATGTAAGATATATTTTGTATAACTTATTGGTTTTTCTGCAATAACTCATCTTAGATTTTCTGTCCTATATATCATCTTTCCATTCATACTCTTAAACCGTGGAGTTTATAATAACTCACTCCACATGAATAAATCATCTTGAAATATTGAATGTACTTTTACGTAAATTAATATAGGTGCAGTTGTATTTAAGTTGCATACTCGTGAATTTTAGTTTTTCTATTAATTTTAAATGATATTTGTTGCCGATGACCGCCTAAAAAAACCGATGTTACGAGTGTTCAATCCCCTCTTATAGAACCCTTAGCCTTGGTACAAAATTGTCTAAAATTGGTTCGCCATGTTATGAGCAGACTAAATATCCGACATTAGGTCGCAGTTTGCTCTTTGGATACACGAGATTTCCCAAGCGGCCTCCTCTTTGATGGGAACACGTTTATTGCATCTTAGGACACGGAAGGCACCCGCGGTAAAATTCCATCGTTGCATCATACGCCCCCTTCCCGCCGTCGAAAAAAATGCCCTTTGCTCATCAAGGTGCCCTCCCAGTCCAAGACTAAGCCTCTCGAAAAAACCGTCGTCGGAAGGAATATTGAATATTAAGTCCTCCCGACCCGGAAAGCGATGGCAGATATGTGATTCCGACGTTCTTTTCTCGACGAGGAGCCCGAGGGAATTCCGTACTCGGCGAGCCGCTCCTGATTTCAGGAGCTGGGCAATGAAAAAAAAAGAATAAGTGCTCTCAAGACCCCACCACGTCGTCCCTCCTCCGCAGAAACCTGGAATGATGGAGTGCCACCTCTCTCCAAATGAAGTTTGCGAAATTAGATACCTCTTGTTTCTCCTCTTCGTCGACATTTGGGGCAGGGACCGCGTCCTGATTACCTCGAGGAGTTGCGATTAGAGAATTTAGCACTCCGATTCATCCCGGGGCGGAAGTTAATCTCGCGTCGTGGGGAAGTTAGTGCCCCCGGGGTTGGATAGTGGTCATCAATCCTTCCAAACGGCAGGCTGCCTTCACATCTTAAGCGTCCTCGCCTCCCCTCCCCCTCCCCCAGAATATTTGGGGGGCCGTGTGAACACTCAGGCGGATCCCATCTTGCGTGCGTGCGTAATTCTTTGTTTGGTGTCCAAAGTGCCTCCTATTCTTCACTTGCGAGTTACCTGTCCCTCGGACGTTGCAGACACTTCTTTTCGTCTGATGGGGAACGATTTATTTCACGAAATTTCAACCGTTGCGTCGAGCCAAGGTTTTCGTCTCATTTAGCGGGGTCGAATAAAGCACGATAAAGAGGAAGAATGAACTCCGGTCTCCGCCTAAAACAGATAATCATATTAGCACGTACTAGACTGTCCTCAAAACATCCCTTTTTGATTCTTTTTCAATCTTCCCTCACCCCCGTCACGTCTTCACATTGCTCCTGCGTACTCTATGCTTCTACCCTCCTGTACTCATCCCTGTGATCCTTGACCCTTTCGAATTTTACCCGTTGTCACCAAAGTAAATTATTGGGAAATCCACCCTAATGGTTTGATTTCCCAGCTACCGACACACTATCGCACCAAAAGCGAGTAATCTTCCTCTCCAATCAGACATTCTCTATAACCCCGTACCTCCACATGACACACCTGTAATCACATTCCACTTTAACATTTGGACAGTCTTTCACGAAATTGATTTAGTTAATGTGGTAAAATGATCCTGTCAAATTGGGAAAGGTTTGAGTGCAGACAGCAATTTGGTGATAAAATAAAGGAAGTGCGAGAAAAAAGATTAGTAAATTGGGTCATAATTGTTTCATCTGACCAAAAATATATCATAAGTTGTTTAGATAATTATCCGTAACACGTAAATTTTTCTTAAAGAAAAAAAGGTTTTTACTTTTAATGAGCATATTTATTATAAACTAGTGTTTAATTGTGATTTCGGTGGAATTTACTTTCTGTATTAGTATATTACCGACAAGAAATGTGCATTTCTGACCTTATGTTGTCAAAGACTTAGCTAGTAATGATCATTAATGTTATAATAAATAATATTATACTCGCATTTCACTCGGATTTTAATTTAATTAAAAAATAGAATTGTCCGGGTAACTTTGCCTGTCATTTCATTACTTCAGATTTTTTTAAATTATTAAATTCTTCATGCCATTGAATTTCCATATGGATAATTTTACTTGGACAAGTTTACATTCATTTTTTTAATTTTAATGCAGTAACAACGTTCTTTGGATGTTGACAGTAGAAGTAATGCAATTTTAAAGTTTTGATAGTTTCCAAGAATTCTATTTCAGCTCTATATCTTACTTTTGTTATTTTAAGGCAACCTTTCAAATGTGTTTCCAGCAATAGGAATGATTCTTGCACAAAGCCTCAAGGCTCAAAATATTTCCGATAAGTGCTATCGTTTGAGAGCGATCTACTGAGCAAAATTTCATTATGAAAAATGTTCACATAGTATTGTATCATATGGTTAGCAAAATTCAAATTTCCATTTTTTATTATCAAAAAATTTACCTAAATAAATATATATCATTACATATTATATACATATACCTTTTTCGAGTTTTCCTACTTTCATATGCATGAAATTTTCTATTATTAGATTAAGTTACTGTATATATTCATTAAGAGGTCAAGTTTTACGACAAAATTTTAACAAAATAAAGAGAGTGATCTATGTTTTAAGGTTTTCATAATTTAAGGGTTTAAAATCCGGGTTTATATTTCAAAAGTACGACTGAATTAAGTTAATACACCGTAATAATATTACCAGCATGCCTATATCAAGATCAATTAATATACCTCCGTATCTGAATATGGAAATTTAATCCTCAGGGAAGCCTCTAGTCTGAAGAAAAGAGGGAATTATTACAGTTATAAATTTTTAAAAAATTAAAACAATGTTTTCGACAATCTTGGGGTCGAAACTTGACCGAAAACGGAATACACGAGCATATTTGGTGTTTACGGTACTTGATTTTTTTTATTTTTATTATTATTTTTTTCAATCGCCTACAAATATTACCAATAGACCAATCACAGTGGGCACTATAATAGTTTTTTAATAACAAGTACGAAACACACACATCGATCCATCCAGGTGGATGATTGAAAAAACCACCTATACGGGGTTCGAACCCGCGACCTCCGGGTTAGCAGACGTTACCCCCCGCCTCCACCGACGCCGGAGATTCATCGGTGAATATTGATTTTATTTTTTGTTCTCTATTCAAACATCTCCGCATTCTCTTTATGTGTAGTAAAATTATTGAATTAATCTATTACTCATTTTCTACTATTATTTATACAGATTTTCGCAACGTTGTGCTGTTTTTTCGGGAATTTTCTTGCACCAATAAATCATGTAACGTGCATGAAATGGCATTCCAAAGGCATAATTAGGATTATTTAACCCCGGACTAGTCAATCAGTATTCGTCTACCATACTAATTAGACTTGATTTACATATTTACAGTTGCCCTATGAATGATTCTAGAATAGAAACTTCACAGCGATAAGAAATATGAGGAACATCCTGTGGACCGCCTTGATGATCGTTAGCCATAGAATCGGTGTCGAGTCGTTTTCCTCAGCTCTAATCCCTCTTTGTTCTCTCCGCTCAGACATTCCAGAGCTCGTGGTCCTCAAGGCCCAGCCGAAGGAGCTCCGCATCGAGACGATCCTGCTGACTCAGTGCATGCCCTCTTGGTCGGTCACGTCCGAGATGACCTTCACGGTGGCCAAGAGCATCCTCCTGTACACCGTGCCGCTGATCTTCATGTCATTCACCTACTACCAAATCGTCCGCGTGCTGTGGAAGTCCGCCAACATCCCCGGCCACACCGAGGCGCGGGCCGCGGCGGCCGCCGTCGCCGCATCATCCTCCGCCAGCCACGGCGGCGCCGGCTGCACGTGCTCCAGCGCCGGGTCCGCAGCCATCCGATGCTGCTTCCACCAGGGGGGCCACTGCAGCGGTCGGCAGCAGAGCAGCAACAATAGTCGGGGACTGTCCGGAGGTGCGTCGCCGCGCTCGTCGCCCCACTCCAACAGTCAATCCCCTCCGCCCTTGTTTTCTTTCTCTGATCTGCATTCTGACTAACCTTCCCGATAACCCCTCCCTGACCTGCTGAAGTTCCCGAGCCGCTTTCGAAGCGTAAAACACGCGTACACTCCTTCCAAATCCAAAGTCGTCTAATCGATCTTCCATCGTCCTTTTTACGTAACCTTACTCCTTTCCAAGTTTCCTGTCCCTTTTGAACAGTACATCTCTGTTTAAAAAAATTAAAGCTATACCAAATGGATACCATGGAACTAAGTATCATTATAACGTATCGTATCGTATGTAACGTATCAACGCCATACGTTTAAGTAAATTGGAGTCGAGATAAGATTAATCATTGGCAGTTTGATTTACTAATATTGATCTCATTGGAAATTTAATTTTAAAAATGAAGATATTACTTGGTAAATGCAAAGAAATGTGCATGCCAGTATGATTTTCACCAATAAACCTTATATATCAAAGTTAATAAATAATTAGTAAATTCATGGTTAGTAGAAACCATATGTTTAAACTTATACTTCAGCACTTTTAAGGAGTGATAATAGCCATATTAATTACGAATTCCATCATTGTTTATAACTGGAATTACCTGAGCTCAGAATTATTGTCTTGGTTCATTTGTCACGATCGTCACCAATAAAATGTAAAAGTTACCGGATTGCATCATAAAAAAATAAGAATGTCAAGTATTCCTTATAGTAATATGGTAACTATTCATGCAGTAATTATGCTAATACTCTTTCTGCTGCTAATTCATTTGTCAGAAGAATGTCGATAAGCTCTGCCGGAGAACGTTAATCTCTCTGAATAAATGCATGTAGAGGTTTTTTTCAAAGGTAATATTAAATATTCATTAACCTCTGAAATCTTTCTTCATATCAGCGAAATATGCTGACAGTTTCCTATAGTCGATATGAAAGAGCAAGAGTAGGCGTGAGCGACTTGCTAATGAAAATCCGTTAGCCTATATAATTGTTTTTGTAATAAAAGTTCCTATATCGACATTTCGGTCATCCAGGTTACCTCCAACAGGGAGAAATGTGTAATCATTTACATATGTATATATATATATATATTCCTGCCTTTTTCTGCAGAGATGTCTTTTAAAAAATATATCGGCTATAGAACTTTCGGTAAGTTCTGCAGATGATACATTTTTTTTAATTTGCAAATCTATGTAGCTAATTCATCAATTTTCTTTTTACTTTGTGAAAATACTATTAACCATGATTTTTTTCCACTTGAATATTTCAATTTTGCCACAAAGTTTAACCAATCTTTCAAAACCTAAAAAAGTTTTAATCACAATGTTATGAATATAATTATCATGTGAGTCCAAGAAAAATGACAGTGTAGCGTTACCAAGATCAATTTTAGTTGCATTCATCTTCTTCACGTTAGCGGACATCACACTGAAGACCTCACGAGCTAACCCTTAGAAGTTACTCTCGATATTTTATTTGTGTGATTATTTCCTTAAATTGTTTACTCAAAATAGGAGTTTAGGTTTATCATATTCGATTATACAGGAGAATTATAAACGAAGCATTGCATAAACGAAGCGATTAGTTTTTTCTAAAGTATCTATTTCCAAAGTTTCATTTACACTAAAGTATAAAATATTAAGTATGACAAATTCACTTAAAAAATAGCTCAAAGTTGTTTGTGTATTACAGATTGAAATTTAAAATTTACTAATAGGAGCATAATTTACTTTTGAGATGGAAATTAATGTTTATTAAAAGTTAATGTAGAAACCAATATAACAGGAAATATAATATAATAAAAAGATATTTATTCCAGAACATATATCACTTCAGCTGATGGAATAACAATTTTTGGGTTATCCCAAACAAATCCGTATTTGATGCTCGTTCCAAATAAAATGTATCCGATCTAAAGAGACTGAAGCCATCTTGCGGGGGATAGAAGAAATCACAAGATACATGTATCCAAAAAGAATATTTCAAATTTAGAGAGCGCTGAAAATAAAATGTTCTACTCTGGAAACATACACTGAAAAGAATACCTAGAGTGTTTTTCCATGTTAATTTAATATAATTTATGTTCATATTGAAAACAACAAATATATTAATTGGCACCATAATAAAGGTAAATTACACTCATAATATACGAGTATTTGGAACGAAATTGAGGAGACATGGTTTCATTAAGCGGATTTTGGGGAAATTTTGTAACGAAAAATTTAAGAAGGGTGCTGTTTAACGCTGATTAGACCAAATTCAAAATAAGCGTCGGCTATTTGAGAACCACAGCAGGAATAAGTACGAGAGGTGATTTAAATTGAGAGAAATCAGTTTGGTTATTTAAAAAATTTCTGTGGTGGAACAGAAAACCGAGTGATTACAATAAAAACCACTTGGAGAGCGAAGATTTATTATCAGATTGAAACTACAGGAAAAATTCAAGTCAATAACTTTTAGGTGGACGAGGGTGGAATAAGATTACCAGCTTAGTACACCGGACCACAACATGTTAAGGCATGACACGACACGTTATGGGAACAAATTTTCCGTAATAAAATGTTACAAGAATTATTTTTTCCCATTCACTATGTGAGACCACAGTATCGGAGACCGGCTTTAACCAGAGCCCAGACATGCTTTAAGCATCAGTATGGTTCGCCTTTTCGTCTACGTATGATGCCGAGGTATACATATAATTGGACTTGAGCCCCGATAAATTCGTCTAGTACTCTAAATCTCATGTCTTAAAATAAATGGGACTACAAAAAATGCTGAATACACTGTGATAGACTAACCTTCAAGACTGCATGTTATCCATTCTTTTAAATATAATCAAAGGATATTGAAATTTAAAGAAATTGGTCGACTATGATTGTACCAGAGAAGGACATCAAACATTTTAAATATGCGTTTTGCGCTCCATAATCACATGAAGTATCCTCAAGTTCCCTAAGTGGCCTCCCTCTACCTGAATAAGCGCAACTTCTTAAATTTCGATTCATAAATCAATGCTCTGCTACGTTAAATGTGGCCGGTCATTCAAAGATATAAGTATGACTATAATAATTTTGACATAACCACATCAGAGCAAATATCGTTTTGAAAGATGAGTTTTTAAAACACTCATTTCCATTTTAAATTAATATTATATTAAATCCTCATATACTGCCGTTCCGCACTGGCCTATGTTAAAAACTATTCCACCCACCCTGAACTACACGACTTTAGTCTTATCTCATCTTATCATGCCTTGTAACACATTCATCACATTTAGATCAATAATGGATCTTCAGGACTCAAAATGCGCATATCTACCTTTCTAAAATATAGTGATGTACCTTACAATTTCTCACGCTGAAACAGTAACAGTATGACCTCTGGTGTGTCCCATTTTATGAATACTTAATTTGGCTTTCATCCCTTCCATCGTCGAAGGTATCCCTTCGACGTATGCGTCCCGCTAGACTTTTTTGTTGTTTGGGTTGCATCTTGAACGTGCAGGCGTTTTCAATAAAACCTTCCAAAAATCATAAGAGCTAAAAATCATAACCGCTGCTTCAAACTAAGTGGCTAATTTATAAAGCTATCGTCATAAATTAAGTCATCAATTTTTCTCCACGACCTACTAGTATCAGGCGAGTATGGTAAAAATGTTGATTCAACATTCTTGAACTTCAAAAAGGTTTTCGATAAGGTCACCCACAAAAAACTTATAAGTACACAAAATAAAAATTTCGGGGGCTCAAGAAAATGTTATAAATTGAATAAAAGTCCTACTCTTTAGTGAAAAAATATAGTATTATTGGTTGGCATCAGCTTCGATAGTGCTGGGTATTTCACTAAGGAAGTGTATATTATAGGACGATTATTTTTCGTGAATTATGTCAATGATTTGAATTTGGTAGTGAACTCAAAGATAAAAATGTCGGAAAATGATACCGTAATCTGCGGAGAAGATATCTTATAAAGAAAAAAAACTTGCAATTAAAGGGTGTGGAAAACATTTCTAAGTGTTGTAACATATGGCAGGTAGAGCTTAACTATAACAAATACTCCGTGGTTTATTTCTTTAAGAAAAAGGAACCATGTTGTTACTACGTATTTCGAGTCAATGGGTACGAAATAAATTTGATCGAATAGGTTCTAGGAGTAACTTATTCTAATTATCAGTCGTGGGACTCCAAAGTACGTAATAGTAGTACGAACAAAATATTTATTGTGTTTTTAGTGCTGGAAAAATTAATTGAATAAAATATTAATCGAAGTATAGTCAGATATAAATAAATGAGTCTAAGGCTCACAGCACGTATATTATTTTTCACTAACCTTATTAGGCCAATAGAAATGCTTCACAGCTGTTAAATTCTCATAGACTGTAGATTTGACCAGTCAAGAAAGTAGTCTATTCTTTTTATTACTTTTTCTGCTTTGTTATTTATTTTCTTATCTCACCTACTTTCTTTATTTCCATCCTTTCCGTATAAAAATTTAATTCAGCGAATTTGCAAATGCCTTATCAAAATTAAGCTTTTGACTTCAGTTCAAAAGATATTACAATGTAATTGGAATATAGATCAATATCCCGATTTGCATTTAAAAATTAGCAGAAAGAATATTAATATTAAAAATGATTTCGTTAACCTGAAAAGGTGCTTTAGGCAGCGCATTCTGGAATAGATGGATTTTTAAGCCTTTATGATGAAATAAATATGCCAGAACGTATGATAACCACGTACAGATTATGCCCTGAAGTATGGCAAATTTTTCCATTCTATCCTATTACGATAGTGTTTTGATCGTCGATCTAATTTTAAAATTTTATTCTCAAGACGCTGGTGAGAGAACGCGTGGGATATATTTCCCCCGGGACAATTCCCTCGGAAAATCGTCCGTTTCAAATAGTAGCGCCCTCAGCCAATGGACACAAAGTGTCCATCTTCACGTAGAGCTCTCCACTCACATTTCCATCGATGGCGTTGTACGAACTCATCGGGAGCGTCCAAATCCTTCGAAATGACCCTTCCCGGTCCGCCAATTTGGAAACGCCAGAGTTCCCAGCACGTCGATGCCGACCCAAATTCAACACAAATGCACGCCAACGCAAAATCGTTCCCTCCTTCCGGTCATCCTCGGGTCCCTCCTCACGCAAACTTCTATCCCTCCCTTGGTGCTAATCGCTTTAACTCTTGAAGCGTCCTCAGAGGGATACAATTGAGCGACTTAATTCCCCTCTTCCTCCAGTCAAGTTCCTCTCTACCTCTCTCTCTCTCTGTCTCCCTCACCCGGCCCCTCTTCTCTCCTTCCCTCTCTCTAATGCCGCTCCTGTTCCCTGCCCCTCCTCCTCCTCCTCTTACTCCCCCCTCCCTCCGAGACTCCGATTCTAATATCCCTCAGCCCTCGGGACATTTCGGGAACGCCCCCATCTCCTCCCTCCCCCCCACCACATACACACATGCAATCCAACTCAACCCTCTCCCTCTACGCCCGACTACCCCCCCCTCCCCAAACGCCTCGAATGGTTTTACCCCTCCTCCCCTTCCTCATTCACTCTTTGATGGCCCTGCGCCGCGCGCTTTGAACGAACCGCAGAACGCCAGTGAGATGGGAGGGAGGAAGGTGCGTGGAAAAGGGTGGAGGGGGGAAGGGGGGTATCGCATCTGTTTGTGGAACAAACATACGGCCATCCTGCAACTATCTCTGCGACTATCCTCCCCTCTCCAACCTCCCCTCCCCCTCCCCCCCCCCCCGCACCCGCCCCCCCCCCCATCCCTCCAGCCACCCCACGCCCCCCCCCCACC
>WURS02427462.1:0-16175 GCA_011762765.2 Rhinocypha anisoptera | reverse complement strand
TATTTGAAGTCTCCTTTTTCCACTCGAAACTGGCTATGGACAGAACATTTAGTAAGTGCAAATGATGAAAACACCAAATATTAGTACTAAATTTTTCATTAGAAAAACATGATGTCAATTTAAGTTGCCATACCAATATAATGTTTAGTATTGCAGCTATCTGCAAATTTGATGTAGATTAGGTAAATTTTTATATAGAAACCCAGGGAAGTTATAGGTAATATATGAATTTCAAACGTCACCAGACATAAGAATCATCAGTATTTGTTATTAAACCGACCAGGTTAGCTTGGTGGGTAGCGTGCTCGCCGGCTAATCCAAAGATCGTGGGTTCGAATCCCGCCCAGGCAATGGTTGTTGTGTTTGTCCAGATGGGTTTTTTTTAAGACCAGAGGTGACTAGAGCCTTCGATGTACCTTATATAATGATAATACTACTTCTATTTATTTTTAATTTCATTGTAAAATGATAAAAAATAAGATATTTAGTCATGCAATATTTCGACAATTCCTCCCTAGTTAGATATGCTTACTTTTAAGGATTAATGTAGCTTTAATTATCGTGATTGAAACACTCAATGCTCTGTGTAAATCGAATTGTCCTGATAAAATGCTCGTATGTATATTTTTGAAAAAGTCGAATCTGTACTCTTTTACATTGCCTTAGGCCTTTTTCTATAAAGCCTAGAAGTGGGTTTTAATATTTGATTTAATATTTAACATGAATAATATACACAAACACAAAGGTATTTTATGAAAGTGTATGCGGTATATAGGGGTTATGTAAAATTTTTGTCAACTTAGGTCACAATTTGTGAGGCGATAGTAAATGATACAGTCACTGCAGAAAGGATGATTTGGTGAATTCCCGTTTGAGGTGTTGTTTTGATGGTTATCTTAACAGCATTTCTTTGAATACAACCCATTCCTAGTTATAGATTTATAAGAGATGAAAATATTTTCCACGTATGATGTTATGACTGATTTGAACAGTTTTGTAAAAAACTGAAAATACACTGAAATATTTGAAAGATATATGTAGTTCTGAAAATGATTAAAAATGGCATGTTAATAATTCCAAAGATAGCAATTATTTATTTTGATTCTCTGGTCGCTATGAATAAAATAATTTGCATCAACATAAGTACGTATTTGATTTTGCAATAGGATGTGACAAAAATATGTGACAACGGTAAATTACTTTGTAAAATCAAAGGAGATTCATACGCGACGTGCAAACTGTTGGAACTTTCATTGGCAGATAAACAAGCTGAGAGTCCAGTAGCCTTTATTACCCCAGTCATTATTATCGAACAGTTATTTCAGTGATGACTGGATTTATTTAGTGATACTCTTTGAATAATTTATTTTAATTAATAAAAATATTCATAGGTCCAATATCTCATTAATTTTCATTTACTGACCGTTTGTCGACGTAAATTACGATTCGGATGTAACAATTGTTAATCCGTAACATCAGATACAAATGAAGGGACAGAAATGTTATAATAAACATTTGAATACAATTTTCGAACATTCTGCACTTTGCTATGTATTCTTTAGTGAAAAAATATTTTATTTTTACAAACAGAAGTATTAAGGAATGGGTTTAATGACGTTATCTTAAAATTAACAGGTACTTAAATTGGTATACGCTTTAAAGCAGATTTAGAATAACGTAGTTTCAATAATAAATCAGCACTAGAATTGTATGAAAATTTTTACTATATATAAAGCTGAATAATTGAAAGAAAAAATAAAAAGAAAGAAGGGTGAGTCTAAGATGAATTACGGAAAAACTTTTTGGATTGGCGAATTGCTCATTACCCTCCAAACAATTAGTAAAATATAAAACTCATTCCTCACGACATACCCGTTATTCACCTGAAATTTCAAGTACGAGGAGATGAAAATAAAAAACAATGAAGTTTGAGTTTAAATCGTGTCACCTTTTTCGAATGAAGTTAGTCCGGAGTTCTCTGCAATGGAAGCAAATTATAGAAGCAAGGCGCTATATCTATTACCGATATTTATTGCTCACTCTGGAAATATTGAGAAATGGCATGATATAGCAGAGAAAAGACGGTCTCGTACTTGGTTTCATGTTGACACGATCCAGCAGTTATCAACTTTCCATGAGGAATATGGATATGATAAGGAAAAACTACTAAACATGCGAATGCCTTTACCGAAGCAGAAAGATATTTGAATGTATAATTTTCCCGCATAGCAACATTGCCACATTATTTAATGAAGCCTCTTTTATTATAATTATTATATATAAACATTACTTTAGTTTTCCATAGGACATATAGCACTCGACTTTACATGTATGGAAAATGCATAGGACTCATAAATTTTAAAATTCATCTTGCCAATATAACCCTGTATTTCAACCAATTTCAAATTCTGAAGATTAATTCGAGTTTTGCTGTAGAATTAGAATGGCCATACGTCAGATCATTCAATTTACGCTTAAGTCCTTCGCTGGTTTTCAGTGTATGGCAGGCAATTTTTAACATTCTCTTCTGCGGTTCACTATTATCAATTTATAATATAATTTTTATCCTAAGATTTATATTTACTGCCTTTTTTATGTTTTATTTTTGACTACCAATCGTTCACACTGACATCCTAAAAGTTTGTTACTCGATCGGCTTATAGAATCATATTCAAGTCTCCGTATAAAAGATTTTCTTAATCTGCTGTTTCCTTGGTATTTGCTTAAAATATCTCATTATTTCAAAAAATTTCAACTTCTCAGAGGATAATGGATCTGCTAATACTCTCAAACTTTTGTACAATTCCAGACTTTGACAACTTGTGTGCATTCAACGCCGTAAAAAACTGTGTAAAGTTTATTTTACAGTGTCTTTTTTTCGCAGAGTTTACAAATCAGTCTCTAACGGCTTTCACGTCGACGTGCGAAGCTTTCTTTTCGAATTAGTCATTTGCACATTTATAACAATGTTTACTGTATTTTATGGGGATAGCTCATTTCAAAACTTTGTCAATAAGATAAAAGAATATAGCTTCCTACCTGTGCATAAATATTTTTCATGGTTATACTTACCGTATAAAATTAATTAGAGGTTTTCAAGAATTTTTTAAATCAATAATTCATGAGTTTTATTGGCCAAAGTTACCTAAAGTAATGGTTAACGTCCTCGTTAGCCAATCCGGAGGTCGCGGGTTCGAATCACGATCAGGTGTATTCTTTAATCTTCACCTAGACGTTTGTGTTCCGTCATTGCTATTAAAAATGTTATAGTGTTTTTGTAATTGTCCGCTTAGTCCTATGTGATGGAATATTTAAAATAAATAAATAAAGATTTCTCTACCAGTCGTGGTGGATATATCTTTATTTATTTATTTTGTCTTTATGAATTAAATAGTGGCTCTAAATGGCCTTACAGTGGAAAGAGATTTTTCATAATTAGGGTTTAGAAAGAATAAACGATATTGATTCTGTTTTTTGAAAGTATTTTTCACATTTTCTCCAAGATTTTTCCATTTTTTTTACGTTTTATCAGTTTTAAATCTCAGTGCATAACAAATTGCAACTCGTTAAATAATTTGACAGACAATGTTCGGCATGTCAGGTTAAACTACTAAAATTTGTACATGAAATCAACAAACCATGTTAATGGTTAGAAAGGTCACAAAAAGAATATAATCAGGGGTTGATACCTGCGAAAAAATAACACCTACAGCAGCTGGCGCCCGCGGGCGTAGCGTGGGTAATTCCCTTCCCCTCAGTTTATTTATCCCTCTAACATTATTTTCCTTTTCTTTTAACAAAATTATCTCTATCATTATTCTCACACCTCTTTTAGGTATTTCCAGGAATCCTTATGCCGTTCTGTAATTCCATTCTCTTTATTTTTTAATTCGTCCACACTGGAGGAGTAATCCCAAAGCCGGAAGTTCCCAAGGCCCTAGGCATCCTCTTTCTCTCCCTATCCACTCCTTTGATTTCTCCCAGTCCTCAATATTCAACTCCTACAGTCCACTTAATTCAGCAATTCACTCAACACTTTCACTGCTTCCATAGCCTGGCAGGAACTGAGCATCTTTTGTACAGGAGCATGCTGAATGATAAACTCGTCTTGCTGTGATAACTAAAATCGTGTTTATAAAGGTTCCACTTTTCCTTTTCTCTTCTGGGTACCAGATCTTCCTCGGAAACCACAGGCGGCACAGGAAAAAAACTGCCCATATAATCCTGATGCGTAATTTTTCACACACCCCTGGGCTTATTACCAGGCTGGGCTGAGCTCTATCCTTACCTTGCAAATGAGTCAGTATTCGGGTTGCAAACTCTAGTTTTTCCACAAGAGATACTAAAAAATCAAGTTATTTAACCCTGACTTTGATTTTATAAGTACAGGTAGAGCAACCTTATAGTAAGTCCCCTTGCCAAACGCTCTTGCGGTGGCTAGAAAAGTTGGAAGAAATGCAGATACGAAGAAAAATAAGAAGGGCGTTTAAATGTTCACGCATCAGGGTAGTAGGGGAACTTCCTTTCACTGCGTCGCCTCCGCTTTCCCCAGCAAGATCTGGTGCACAGAAAATGACTTAGTTTTCATTTAGCTGCAGGTTTCCAAAGGCTGTTACTTAAAATTTGGTCTCCACTTCATTAGCCGAGATCATTATTTTATTCACTGAGCAACCAAGACCCCTTTCATTGATTATATTACTCTAAAGGAAGCCTAGAACTAATGAATAATTGTCCTCTTTCTTCTAAATAATAAACCTAAAGATGATAGGATATGAATTTCGGAATGGCAGAAATTTTTGGGAGGTAGTAATGACAGCAAAAATTTCCTAATTTTTTCCTGAAAATGGTCAAACGGGGCACCACCGCTCCGTCAATCAATCGGTTGCTCAGAGCGATGGTTCGGATATGGAGCCTCACGAGAACACACCCTCATAATGAAATTATTATCCGAACGAATTAATTTATGAAATAGTGCAAATAAACTGTATGTATAAGGTAATTCTGTGATGTATTTTGATTTGATTGGTATAAATTATTTTTCATTTATTGATTGCTCTTATTTTCAGCATGGAATCCTGAAAATTTAAGTAATTAATGGGTTCAGTAAATCAAATCACTTTTTAAAATGGGGAAGAGAAGTAAGCCAGAGACCTATAGGTGTATAAGTGTACTAAATAACGCATACAAAATATATAGTAGAATAATCAATACTAAGATACAAATTATCTCTGATAATATTTTATTAAAGGTCAAGTTAGAAGGAGAGATCTTGCATTTTACTTTAAAACAATTCATTCAAACACGAAGGGAGTTCAACCTAGAAACGCATCAAGCATTCATAGTTTTTGAAAAAGCTTTCGGTCAATAGAGAAATATTATGATCTGTTATAAAGTAAAGAGGGTTCCCTAAGCATATGATAAGAGTTACCCAGTCTGTACAGGAACACCTAAATTGTAATTGACACTGGGAAGTAGATCACTCAAGAAATTGTCATTAACCAAGGTGTGAGGTAGGGTTGCAACCTATGTCCAACCGTGTTTAATCTAACATAAACAACGTTCTTAGAACATGTAAGGAGTGTAGTGTAGCACCAGACATAAAATTGGGGCCATTTCAATACGTAAATACGACGTTGTTTTCTGATGATCAGGTTATTATACAAGATAAGGAGGACAAAATGCAGATGACAGTAGACAGATTGCAACAGTTGAGTAGCATATATAGCCTGAGAATCTCAAAAGATAATACAAAGACGATGACATTCTTAGGAAGCAGCCCGATACGAACAAAAATTGTTATTGAAGACCAAGTGTCGCATTTCAAATATTTAGGGTGCGATATAACATATGACGAGGAAAAAAATGTTAAAAATAAAGTTAATACTTTACAGAGGATATGAGGTACAATCAGAAGAACTTTAAAAAATAAAACAAGAAAAGTAATACAAATAAAATTTTATAAAATGATGGAAATCCCAAATATACTCTATGGTCCAGAATGTTGGGCACCAATAAGAATGAATTAAGGTACATCTAATCGTGAAATTTATAAAATCTGTGATAGGTTGCACAATTGATAAATTAAGGAATATTAATATAAGGGATGAACCTAAACCTAAAAGAAAGAAGATGAAACAAACCTATTTTTAAAATAAAAATTTCCTCGACAAGAATAAAATTAACAATTTATAAATCCCATTTCTAGTGAAAATAACTGTCAAAATGTTTACTTTAAATGCACCTTTGTATACAAACACATATCTGGTATATCGTAATAAATCACGTGATTGCATGAATGCCCAGAGAATGAAATATCATTGCCTTCTAGGAATGTTCTGTCCCTTTAAAATCTTAAGGATTTTGGTATTTATTTAGAAAGTAATTTTTGATAAATAAATAAGCTTAAATTTAATTTTTTTTACATGAAAGAATTTATACGTTCTTTTCAAACCTCGGAAATTTTCATTTGTCCATATTCTTTCCATTTCCATTTGGATTACATTCTGTTTTATTTACTCAAATTAGTCCTCGATTTGCCGAAGGAGAAGGTGATGTATATCCCGTCCGAGTTCTACTTCTTGCGCAATAATAGCTTTCGGCGTAAAAATTGCTCTGGGGATTCATGCTTTATTTTCAGTACGGTCCACGGGAGAACGGTCCGGGCCTCTCTCTCCTGCGCCCGTCATCGATCATAAACCACCTTGTATTTCATTTCCGAAACCGTGGCTCTCTCAACGTGGTCTCCTTGGACATTTACGTTTTCTCCCTCAAATGAATGAGAGGGAGAGAGAGAGAAGGGTGAGTAAGGGAGGGGATGGAGAGTTGAAGGGCGAGGTGGCAGATTGAGGGAATATCATATAGGGAGACAGCTTGGCATTTTTTCTGAAACCCTTGGTCTTATTCCAACAGCCGAGTCCGACCAACCTCACCTCCTTCCTCTCCAAGCATTTACCACCAATTTCTTTAACGTCCGTTACTCATCTAACGCTCAGAAACGCCGTTGATTATGGCCACTCTACTGACCGAATTGACTTCCCTTCATTTAACATCGCTCGCTCCTTGCTTCTTCCAGGATTATTGTTTGAATTACTTTTCCGAAAGAAGGATTTTTTGGAGAATTTGATGGAGTGTATTCCTTTAAAAGAACTACAAAACGATCTACACTCAGTTTTATGTGCAGTAAATCTTTCGTTATGCTCAAGCTGACTTAAAGTGATCTTACATCTTTATCGTTATAACTATGGGAATGTTGTGACTACGCTAGTTTAGTAAGAATCCTCTTGCCAATAGGCTGAACTGAAATCAGTGAACATACTGTAGGTATGATTTTAGGCAGCCCAGGCTGATATTGTTATAGTTATAAGCTTAGATGGTATTTTCAGATGCTTTTTTTATAAGATTTCTGAAGAGATGAAAATATCAGTTTAAAATCACTACTATTTAAACATAAACATTTTATCGATACAGAAGTTGTTAATCTAAGATTCCCTGAGTACATATTTTATATAAAATGAAAAACATATTGCCATTGAGTTACTGCAGTGAAAAATATGCTAGATGTACATGTAAATATACAAACTATAATATACTATACCATAGAGAAGGGCTATACTCTTTTTATCTTATATCGTTAAATTATTTCTAAGCACCGCACCAAAATGGGAAATTTTTTAAATTCAAATTCACTGATAACTCCAGAAATCCCTTTTAATTGTATCTTAAACATTATTCCGTATGGTTAGGAAGAGGCTCAAAATATATTTTTTCAACGGAATATTATTATCTAACCCAATTAGTTAACATTTTGGCATTTTTCCTGAAAAAATAGGTAATCAGGGGAATGGGAGCTATGCAGTGTGGATAAAATGAAAAACTAACTTGACAGCAGATGATACTTTGATTGAGTTCATTAATGGTGGAAATTTCTATCGAAACATTTGTAAAGCTTGTCGGATGTACATAATAAATATAGTATTATTAATAAACAATCGACCTAAGGGGAATTTAAACAAACCCCCGAAAAAAACTATATATTTTTATATATTCATGTACTCAGGGCAGCCTAATAAATTAGGTCGCGGTCAGGTAAAATACATCACTGAAAAAAAACAAAAGGAATACAACAGATGATATGGAGCAGGGTTATTTCTTGCTGTCACAAAAAAATAGCCGGCTATCCGTGAAAGAAGCAAGCTGCTTCAGTACTAGGTAATATATTATATAAATATATAGAAATAATATTCTCTGCATGGATTCATGTTTGCAAACCGGTGATATTTCGTCGAATTCGCAATTGCACCTCACATTTTTGTTTACCTTATGCATGCTTATGCTCCATTCGGAATATTTTTGTTTGAATAGATATGGTTTTGGTTTATGAATGGAACTCGCTTCTCCAACTTTTGTGACATGGCGTTGGCGATGCTAAATAAACCTGCAACCCTACAACGAACCTTTCCCCGCACGCCGATTTCTCACCTCTACTAAGGCTTCGGTGACTAGCAAAAATATCCCGGAAAGGCCCTCGTGAATTTGTATCGTGGCAACCTCCCCGCCCCATTCCCCAAGTTGAACGGTTTCTCTGATAAAATCGTTCTTGGGCCGACCTTCAATTCAAATTTGGTTTTCAATAATTTAGAGCCTGCTGGGTGTCTCGGGGTATGAATCGTTTCATTGGGGCATTGATACTGTTCCCTATCAATTTAAACTATTGTTAACCACCCAGTTGGGTGTTCAAAACGGTATTATTTTCAAAGGAAATAAATTAACCGACCTTACAACGATTTTGCAGTTTTTAAAAAGGTGTGTTCATCATGAATACGGTATTGCAAGGGGTTTACTGGTGTCCAAATTAAATACTCCACCCTTAGCAAAACGACCCTCGCAGGAAAGCAGTAATTATAAAGCTGCCGAAAGTTCTAGAGGTACTAGATTAGTTCAATTTGGTTAAGTTCTTTTTTAGGTAATCAATGATCTTAGTGAATAATCAGATTAATCAGACAAATAATAAAAGGTGCAATTGGTTCGTTCCCCTAAACTCTGACGTAAAGGTTCTCAGCCCGCGACTAGAAGCGCTAGCTTATCGCACGGGACTGCGAGGAGACCCCCGGCTAAGGCACGGCTACCTTCGCGGCGTGAGTGGGGGACGGGTCCTATAAAAGGGAATTTTATAACTAGGAGGGCCAAACAGCTCCCGTGAGACCATAACCACTTCCTCGGCGGGTCTTCACGAACTCGGAGGGCTCCCACCGACCCTCGGTTCTCTTGTCTGCCAGAGTCGTCGGGATGCATTCTCCATCCCTCTCGCTCTTCCACACCTCTCGTCGCCATTCACTGAACCGGGTGAACGCCGATTGCTCGAATCAATTCTTCGTCCCGAGATATGGTGTTTCAACCCGGTACATTTTGGGAGAAGGGACGGTGGGGTCTCCATGCCCTTCCTTTCCTTCTATGGGTCCGAAGGCGGTGGTTTCCCCGCCACCTTTGATTCTCTAGCCCGTCGGATTCCGCAAGCGGCGTTCGAAGAGAAACCTTCAAGAGCTTTCTTGTGCTTCTTAGCCACACCACCTACTTTGAACCAAGGGAGCGACCATTGACCGGAACAATTCTTCGTCCCGGGATGAGGGAGTCTCCAAGGTTCTTTTTTTGACATGGACCGGTGTGGTCCCTATTCCAACGCCATGGTAGAATATACAGTGTAACTGTCATGTAATTAGTTTTCAAATAATGTATGTGATTAAAATGTAATAGAGGATCGTTTTTGCCAAATAAAAAAATGAAACGACGTCTCGTGTAGAATTTATTATTATTTTTGTAAAGGTAATAATGCTCCTTCGGTGGGCTAAGTCTGGGTATGCACCCTGGAATAAGCAATTGTTAATCCTTTTTTAATGCGGAAAATGTAAAAACATAATCATCAGGGAACTTAACCTCAACTCTCCCAGAGAATTTTCACAATAGTCTTGGCAACAGAAAAAACATCGATATTTTCGACTTATTTGAGGATTGGATGGGACCTGTTTTACGTTGTAAGGCGGGATGAAAGAAGATTCCCCAACACGTTTGCAACTCGAGAGAGGATGTCTTTTCTGAGCTACTAGCGTCCAAAATTTGGCCAAAACAGGTTTTAAAAATTTACAAGTCAAAATAAGATTGTTAGAGAATAAAGAGCCTAATATAATTTTTAGGATATTGAAAGACCTTTAATTTGAGCAGTATCAAGTTCGATTTGATTAATCAGTCATGCAAAATAAACGGAAAACCGTCCAAATAGGACCTTATTTAAAAGTAAATTATTTATCACAAAATCAATTGTTAAAATTGTTAAATCATTTTTAATGAAAGATTTTTCAATTCTTAATCGATTGAAAATTTTGTAAAATTCAATCTGTTAATTTTTTTATGAGATATGTTTATTTGTTTATACCTACACGATAAATGTTGAAAGCCATAATTTTTTTGTTTATTAACATTTCGATTTAATTCATAATGTAATCTCTTCTAAAGGAGTCATATTTTTAATTGTAAATAAAAATGAGTGAAAATGTTAAATATTAACTTCTTATTTATTGCTTTCAAAAAAGGGGGTACTTTTTATTTATAATCAATAGAAGCCACAGTATTGCTCATACTTTATACGAGTTTCTAACTTAGATATATCAAAAGCTGACGTAAAAACAAGATTATCAAAGAAATTAAGAGCCCTACTACCCATTAGACTAGAGTTAGGATTTTTTTTCTTTAACTCGTAGCCGCATTGTTTAAAACAATTAAGAAACGAATCTAACGGAATTAAATAGTCAAAGATTTTTTTTCAAAAGACGTAATTTGTTTTCAAAGAAGCTATTTTTAGTTATTTAATATAGCATATGAAAAAGAGCGTACTCACTGCGACCGTAGAGGGAGTGGGTGTGGAGCTAATCGTACCCACTTGAGAGAGACTCGCGCTCGAGACAACAGCTGAAAACGGAAATTCAAATCGGAGGGGCGGAAAAATGTTTCATATCTCCGTGAAAATATTTCATCTAAAAGGATTTAAAAATTTAAACAATTGATTTTGTGATAAATAATTTACTTTTAAATAATGGCCTTTTTTGACGGTTTTTCGTTTTTTCTGTAATACGTAACTGATTAATCAAATCCGCCTGAAAGCACCATATCTTACTTAATCAAATCGAACTTGATACGGCTCAAATTAAAGATCTTTTAATTACCTACAGTTTATATTTGGCTACTTATTCTCTAACAATCTAATTTTGGCTTGTAAATTTTGAAAACCTGTTTTGGTCAACTTTGGACGCTCGTAGCTCAGAAAAGACATCGACTCTCGAGTTGAAAACGTGTTGGGGAATCGTCTTTCATTCCCCTATACAACGTAATATAGATCCCATCCATTCCTCAAAAAAATTCGAAAACGTCGATGTATTTTTGTTTCCTGGACTAAAGGTCTCAAGCTTGATGATGAGGTGGGAGAGGGATTCGTCCTCCGGTGCTCTCCCTCGAATCAAGTGCCCGTCAATTAACACCGGTGTTTCTATCTCGTGCCCGCTCACGCGGAACGACTCTCGCCGGGGATCTTGACTGGATCTGGAAAGGGACACAATTTGAACCTGCTGTTAATTTCCTGTCGCAAATTAATGAGGTGAAGAGAAGAGCGACTTTAGACCGAGACGCCGTTTCACGGGTAAATGCGCGATACACTTCATTTCGTCCGATGATATCACTCGTCAAAAATTGTGTCAATTTGGGTTGCTTATACGGAGTGAATGAATTATTTCAGACTTTAATAATTTATATTCACCCATTGACAGTACCGATATCGTGCTGAATTTAAATTAAGTACTTTCCTTCTTAAGAATACGAAATTCTTAATTCTTGGAATTTTGAGATATGTAGGATTACAAGGTGGATGGAGAGAAATGTGTGCTTAAGGAACTCGTGTAATTTTATTTTTTATGCCCATAGGCCTAATTAAAATATGTAAAATATAAATATGTATTTATATTGATTATTCTGAAATTTGCATGAAAGTCTAAAATGTATATTGCATTCAGTGTCTCGGCCCTTTCTGTTTTTTTTTCAAAAGTCCGTGTTAATTCGACAAGAAAGTAATCACCATACTTTTTTCTCCCTCTTATTATATTGAAAACCTTTGTCTTGTAATAATTTATGCCTTGAAAACGATGTTTCTTTTTCGGAGTCTTTAATTACCGGAAAGTCAGTTTTTTTACCTCGGTATCCGACATCAAAATATGCTTTTATCTACGAACACTTTCTTTGTGAACTTACTTTGTACTTAACCATAATTCACATCTGGGATAGGAGTAAATCTTCATGTATAATTCATCCAATGGTAGCGAATAAATATAGTCTGTATTCAAGTGTTGTAGGAAATCTATAAGTTTTAATAATTAATTGATTCAGACTTCATTTCTTTCATTCGTGTAACATATTATACCCTCGTCGTCGCCACCAATGGGAGAGGTCTAGTTAGATAATAATTTAAATTTGAAAATGAATTTTTTACTTGAAGTGAGAGTTAAATGGAGTGTATTTTGTTGCATATTACTTCTGTCTAGTTTTTAGAGGCCTGTCAAATGAATTACTTGTGCTGCTATTAAACTCTTTTTGGTTACTTCTTTTAAATTGGGAGATAAATTAACTGTCAATGTATAACTTACACAATCAACATGAACTTATTCCATTCTAAAAATAAAGTAACACATACACGCAAAATTTCAGTAGTTTCCATCAAAATATATGTAGACGGAAGATCATTAGGAAAGAATCCTTCACCTCCTTTGGAATGAAAAATTGTTTCTTCAAGACTTTTTCATCCATGATTTCTCTGTACAATTTCCTTGTTGTTTATTTTTTGCTTTATATTTTTTGTTTTTAAAATCAGCAAAGCCAAGCGTCAAATTTATCGTGCGTACTGAAGGAATAAAATTTCCTTTTGCGTAATTGAGCAATCTTTATAAAATAACTCTCGTTTTTATAACATTATCTCATTTGATTATCGATATTACCATATTCTCTGATTTTTTTACTCCTCGGTGGCAGCGGGGTAACGTCCTCGTCTGCCAACCCGGAGGTCACGGGTTTGAATCCCTAATTCCCTAGGTGGATTTTTCATTCTCCACCTAGGGCATGGATGCATGTGTTTCGTCCTTGTTTTTAAAAAACTGTTTTAGTGCCCACTGTAATTTGCCTATGTGTGCCAAATGAGAAATGGATGGAAGAAGGACGGGGGTAAGGGGGTTTTGGGGAAAGGAAGGTAAGGAGGTTTTGAATAAGGGATGAAGGTAGAATATTAGATTGAGGATATTTCCACTGAAATGCAGGTTGGCATTATTTACGACTTATAATTCTGTTCCAATAGTGAAATAAAATTTTGGATCTGAGAGTTCAAATAAGCCGCTCAAATGATGTGCTGAATATCGAATTTAATAATCCTATTCCATATTGCCAATTGTAGATCACTCAACCTAATATGCTGAGAATTAGGTCACAGCCATCCTTAAATTCGATGACTTAAAAGCTATATTAGGTAAGATTAATTACTTTTGAAGATTATCTCCAGTAAAAATCAAGCACATTTCAATTTTAATTATAATACGAATTCACAATGAAGCTAAAAATTAGCCGAGACCAATCTAAAAGTTCTCAAATAAAAAAATTAAACTTATCATTCAAGAAGATCATCCCTTCAAGATATTTAATAATAAATTGGAAATGTAAGATAAAAGAAATAAAAGCACAGTTATTGGAATTATTTCATTTAATGATTGTCACAGACTTTAGAGATTTAAAATATTATGACCTTAGATACCACCTACGGGTAGAATACTATGGTTGTATTCCAAAGAACTCACCTGGTAAGAAAGGTGATATGAATATATCTTAGATACATTTTATATAAAGTAATTTTTAAATTGGTTTCTACACGTTGTACGGGTATACATGTATCAATATTTATGGAATATGTTCCATATATATTTCATGATCCTTTATCATTTTCTAAAAAAAGGACTAAATATTAAATGTAATAGACCATATGGTTTTCCCTAGATGACCTTTAAAGACCTCATTTTGATAATGAATATTAAAATGTGCAATTTTCCACAAAAATAATCTTTATTACTACGCGGGTTTCCATGTTACTACATCATCATAAAGCAAGAAGACATATTGCCTGATGATGATATAGTAACATCGAAACCCGGGTACTAGTAAAGATTATTTTGTGGAAATTTTCACATTTCAATATTTATTATGATAAAATTCCACCATGTCACGCCTGGTACATCACTGTTTGACCTAATTTGGCTCGGGAATATTAATCATTTCATAAATTATGGAAAATTCTCTCTCGGGTTATATAAAATATCATGAAGTAACCAATACTTGATAAAGCCTTCATGTCTTCCGGGTTTCCACCGCGTGGTATGGTGGCGGTCTCGACGACCGTTTCTCCTGCATTCTCCTGCAAGACGACTGGAGACGGCCGCGACAACTTCGACCATAAGGCGTCTGCGAAAGTGCAGGAGAGACAATTGCCGAGAAATAACGGAAACCAGAAGTCCGGAAGACATGCATTTTACATCATCTATATGCCGATAATCCTTGGGCCAACTTTATCACCAATATTTTATTTTTTCCAGCATTCTCTCTTTCTTCTTCATACATGTGTGTACAAGCAAATAGTATTTTGAGTCGACGCGGGATCATATTATGAATAACTACAATATGAGTACGAATGAATGAAATACTATGTCGAGAAGTTTTCTACGCTTGAACAAATTGGCAGGTAAGAGCCGAAATCGTTCGCATGTGGAAGAGTACATTAGATTCGAGAAAGAAAGGCATGAAACCAGTTTTGCATTTAGGATATCGTAAAATTCACACGCAAGTACCCAGATTCTAAAGGCTTGCCTTATTCGAAATAATTTTCACTTTTTCTCATACGAAATCTCTGTCCGTCCGTCCAGTATTCTCCTCCAGGATCATGTTTGCAAATGACAATGAATGACGTATGGGAAACATCATAATAAAGAATGTTATGAAATACGTACGTATGAAGATATTACTATAAGAAGCGACGAGGTAGCTTTTATTATTGCATATTAACCTATAATCGGATTGATAACAAGTGACGATGAATGGCTTATTGGTCTTTCGCTATTTCTTTATAGCACTTTAGACAAAATATAATACAATGTTGCTTACCCCCCGTTCTCTCTTTCTAAATGAGGTTATAAATAAAATGCAAATTATTTTAATGTAAAATACATTGAAAGAAGTTTCACAACTGTCCTATATTTATTATTTATTATTATAATGTAATTCAATTGAATTAATAATAACTTAATTGAATTATTTATTATTTTATGATAAGATATGAAAGAACTTAATATGTCATTATCGAATGTTCTTAACTATTCTGCTTAATTACATTTGGGCACTAATTGTACGTAGGTTGAAGTACAGGTGAAATTTACTGTGTACATTTGTGGTTGGCCACTTTTCCGAAGATTTTTTAAAGCATATTATAAAAATTCCTTCTAGCTAAAGTAAATCATACTACGGACATAAAGTGAGGCATAGCCCTTATTCACGCCGTAATTATATGCCATTTGATTCCTCCCTGCATGTCTGTCATTAGGTGACATATTGTCAGTCCATATTCGACACATTTTGGCTGTTCTCGAGGGATGGAGGAAAGGTGCCACTGTGTTAGTGTAAGGTGACGTCTTTTTTTTTCAAATACCGCTTCTTCCCTTCCACTATTTCTGGTGGAAGACTCGCAGAATTCGTATTACTTTTACCGCATGTACTCTATTGCGGATTTCCGACTGCCATGATGTTTCCCATTCCTTCAAAGCCAATGCGTTGCTCAACTGACTTGGGAAATGACTGTGTACAAGCAAATCTTAAGGAGCCTCTTTCCTTTTTGGTGATTTCACAGTCAATTTAAAAGAATGATTTATTTAATTATTTCGTTCAAAGACAGCACAACGTTAATTATATTGAACATATAACAAAGGAAAAAAATAGTAACAATAAAAACTGAACGAATAACAAGTAACAGCAACACTCACAGTTTACAGATAACAAATATACCATTAAACCAGCAGTCACAAGGAAAATTAAGGTAGAGAAAGATAAGGAAGGCA